>NMRB01001178.1:76285-86349 GCA_002633025.1 Notospermus geniculatus
ATAGGCCGATCACTAGAAACCCAGACCACCCGAGTGATCTGGACGCTCTGTCGCCCAACCATCTTCTTCTCTTGAAAGGGCAGCCGAATCTGCCTCCTGGTCTGTTTTGTAAAGAGGATGTCTATAGTAAACGCCGTTGGAGACAGGTGCAGTATCTGTCCAATCTGTTTTGGCGACGCTGGGTCGGTGAGTATCTCCCCTTATTGCAGGAGAGACAAAAGTGGGGTGCGATTAGAAGGAACCTGAGTGTAGGTGATGTAGTGTTAGTGGCGGACGACAGAGCGCCCAGAAACTCATGGCCCATGGGTCAAGTTGTAGAGGTCTTGCCGGACAGGCGTGGTCTCGTGAGACAAGTTAGAGTTAAGACCCGCACAAATGTGTTGTTGCGGCCAGTAGACAAGTTGTGTTTGATTCTTGAGTCGGAGCTGTAGATCATGACAGTTTCAAGTGAAGTTCTGAGCTATTAAAGCTGACCTGTATAATTTTGTTGTCGTACCGAAGTTAACGGACTTTGTTTCAAATTTTATTTTTGGATCGTATTTGGTCATTTGAGCCTATTTGGGTTTTCAAGGGACTTGTGTTACGCATTACATGTATGTGTGTAGGAGTACCGTGTTTGGGCTTTGATGGATCTCGGCAGTTGTGTGTGTTGAGGTCAAGCACAATTTCGTATTTTGGGTTGTTTGTTTGAAGTGTCTCTGTTGCACTGTTGTTACCTGTTGGGTTAGTGTTTCTAGTTATAATTGTGTAACTTTCGCCCCACAATTAGGGGGCCGGGAATGTGGACGCCAGATTCTCATTTCCGAATGTCATTTTGGAGCTCGCTCTCTGGTTCAACTCCGAAGTTGCTTTCTTTTACACGTGCTCCGCCTTCCATGTTACAGAGCGGGATGTCGGTCTGCGTGATATTGGAGGCCTCTCTGTTTTTGAGTTGTTTTCTATGCTGTTTCCTAGTCCCCCAACGAGGTTTTACGGTCAAGTGGTCAAGCTTCGTTTGTTACCAGTCTTGCCAGTCGACAGTGAATAAAGATGATGACCCTACCAGTAATCCTCGTCGTGAATTTCTGTTAGTTGCTAGTATTGGAGCCTCTGATATTGTTCGCCGCCACATGAACAGCATTTTTTAATGGAATGAACATGGAATAAGTCTACATGAACTTTTTTTGTTAATTTGCAGGGAAACTCACAAATCTTGTCGCACGTTGGCCAGGAGGTACTCACGACTCGCATATCTTCAGAGAAAGTGAGATTGGTCAATATTTGTCAGAAAACCACAATGGAATCGAAGATGGTCTTCTCCTCGGTGATTCGGGATACCCATGCAAGCCATATCTCATGAACCCTTATCTAAACCCAGCCACACAAGCGGAAAGAAAATTTAACAAGGCGCAGAAGAAAACCAGAAATACCATCGAAAGATGTTTTGGAGTGTTGAAGCGCCGCTTTCATTGCCTCCACAGCGAAATACGGATGCGACCTGAACGTGTCTGCCAAATTATTACAGCTTGTGGGGTTCAACACAACATCGCCATCGAGAGAAAGGAGCCGCTGCTTGGAATGCCAAGAATTGAACCAGAAGAAAGACACGTCTACAATGGAGCACAGGATGGCCGTGCTGTTCGCAGACATCTGACAGAGAGATTCTTTCAGAATTACATGTAGATCTCATGGACCTTTCTCATAAAGGATACTGATTTCCGGTACCGGTGTAACGTTTTTCAGTGTGCCCCGTGTGCCAGTGTGACATTTCAATAGATTGACGGAATAAGCCGCGACTGGACAATGAGCGACACACAGAGAAACAGCGAGTTCGTTTCCCAGAGTGTTCCGAACAATGGAAGTCACACAGAAAAACGGCCACACTGAAAAACGTTACACCTGTACCGGTTCTGTAACTTTCAAAATCACAACAGCTGAAGTCTTTCAAAAGAAAACAACGCACATTCTATTATTCAAACATATAATTCATTTTCAGCTAAATATATTTGTAACAATTAACTTGGTACCGGTAAACTTGGCTCAACATGTTCAATATCAATATTTAACATGTACAGCCAGAAATATAATATTTCTGGTGCAGCCTATAGTTTTCAACAATTGAGATCTCTTTCCAGTTTCAAAATTTCTAGTTTCATTTTTTTGGCATTCAGTTTGGCATTCTCATGTTCTTGGAGCAGGAGAGCATGCTGCACGGGGCACATACAGCGGCATGTTCTCACAATGTCAATTTCATTGAACTCATGAGTTGTAGATTTCCCTTTTCCTTTTCCCTTCCCTTTTACTTTTCCTCTGCTTTCAATAGCAATTGCTATTTCCCTCGCTTCATCTTCATCATATGAGTCGTCCTTTGGGATATCCAATTGTCCAAGCTGATCATCAATCCCACTCAATGGGCCAACATCCGAATCTGTAACATCTGAAACATGAACAAGGGTTGGACTGACAGAAGATACCGTACATTGATAGCAAAATACAAACTCATTTTTAACCAGTCTAGCCTAGTTGGGTGATTTGCTGGCCTAGTGTGATTAATGCAGTCATAACGCTCCATATATCTTGTTGATGATGTCATCCATTTCGTGCAGTGCCCTAATTTCAATGTGACATGGATGCACAACACGATTATTACTGATGATTTTAAAGAAATAGTGACCCTATCAAATGAAATTAGAACCCATCCGACAAATTAAACATACCTTCCCATTGAACTGGTGCTTGACCACCATTTGCCAGCCCCGAAAGCAGTTCATAAGCTGTGGATGTTGATGGCACAGGTTCACTTTCGCTGATGATGGTGGTGGTGGATGGTGCTAGGCATGGGGCAGCTGTTTCCATCCCGCCTTCAATACCTGTCCAGTTTGGACAGGCACTGTGCATCTCAATTATTTTCTGGGAGATACTACTTCCATTTACTCCAATAACCTGCCCTCCGCCTTTCTTCTTTATCTCGTGTCTCTCCTTGGTTGCAGATGTTTTGGCTTCCTTTTTCATTCCTTGCCACTTGTCTTTTATTTCTTTGGAGGTCCTTTGCTCCACTCCGAGCGCATTTATTGCAGGTGCAATCTTCATCCATATGGCCTTCTTCCGGCTGCTTGTTATAGTGTCTGTTAACTTTGATGAGAGAATGTGGATATTTTCTTCCACCATCTCAGTTAAAAGACACAATTCGCTTGGTGAGAAGTTGGACTTGCGCTTACGCTTGGCAGAGCCATTTGTTGGCATGTCTGACATGTCGGCCATGACGGATTCAGCAGGAAGTGCAATTTATCAAGATGCATTGTGGGATAATCCACCGATAAACCACCGATAGTTACCAATGCCTAAAATTTTGCTTTGAACAACCCAAAGTTATCGGTTAGTTAACTATCGGTCGATATTTATCGGTGGATAAGAGTTATCGGAGGATAACTTTACCTTTGCTTTGAACAACCGGCCCCAGGTTGGCGACCCAAACCAAACCTTGGCCATGCAGGATCATAGGTTATCCCCCTTTCTTCATGGAAATTGCAATGGATGAAATATGAAATCGTCATCTTCGTTGTCAACTGCCATTTGCAGGAAATCCACGTTCAAATCGCCCCAAACACGTATCACACAATACAAGCGCAGTCGGCCTTCGTTGGCCCACACATATGAGTCGAGCAGAGTATTTAAAATACTACCGGTACGTTACCTAAGCATAAGAACTATCCGTATAAAGACCGGATCTCTCTACGAAACGGCTAAACCCTAACCGTTTCACCCGTTAAAGGCCTTTATCCACTAGTCCGGGTTACCGCTGCGGTTTGCCGCGCCGGGATTTTTTCACAGGGTTTTAGATAATCCTTCGATGGTTTAACAATACATAGCGTGTTAATTGTCCCAATGCCTGTGAAAATCGCTCCCGCGCCGCAAACCGCTCCACTTCAACGGTTTCCGGTGCGGTTCGCGCAGCGGGAAAACACACCGGCAGAAAATGCTTTGTTAAAAGGCAGCGGACCGAGAAAATAACAAAGGATTTGTCGGGCAGTGATGAAACCGCGGCGGCTAAACGCGACAGTGGGTTCAGGCCCTTACTGTTACTGTTACGAATAACAACATGGACGCGGCCTTCTAAACCTGCGGCAGCGAAAGCTCTCTATTAGTGATTTCAAACCGCCTGATGGATTAGAAACAATCACTTCAGCCAATGTATTTTTACGTATTAGGCCTACTTCACCTCAATTCAGCACACCGAAATATTTTGCACTATAGGCCTATGCACTAAGCTGCGCATGCCCAGTAGATCTTGCGCATGCCCATTAGTTGATCGGCGAAGAGCCGGCATTCAAAGGTAGAATCAATTTCTCATGTCCAAACCCACCTCGCGCATTGTGTTGCTCATGACGGGTAGGATCCACCCCAATCCACTGGTTGGCTCACATGATTATTAGCAGTGAGGTAAGGCGTTGTCAGTTGACGAAATTTGGATGACTGAAAAGGCGCAAAGGCCTTGTGTCACTCGTACACAATACGCCGGATTGAGCCTATAAATAGGCCTAATGATTGGTGTGGGCTAGGCCAGCGTAATTTTGTCATCGCCAGGTTCACATGAAACAGACAGCTTTTTTGGTAGGCAATGAACACATTTGGCAATGGCATCATTGCATTGTTACTAAGTACAGCTATGCTCACAACAAAGTTGAAGTTGCTGTCGCGCGGATACTAGAAGTAATGCCTGATTGAATTAAAAACCTCCTTATTGGGACCAGGCCGCTACGAAAGTATCAAGCCGGCTACACAGTAAAAAATATAGTGTTAAGGTAACACTGAAAATGGGTGTTAACTTTAACACCGATTATGAGTGTCCAATAGCTCCCAACACCANCGCCGGCGACCGACGCGCGTTCTTGCGTTCGACGCCGACCCCGTCGTACGATTTGGTCGGCGTCCGATCGCGAGGCTGTTATTACTTGAGTCGTTTCATAATGGGTCGCCGTCGCTAAAGTACGTTGGACTATAGCCTAGCTTATACTTCGACGCACGACCATCGGCGTCCGACGCGCGATCAAAATCTGGACGCCGACCTAATGAAGTAGGCTTATGTCGGCGTACAGATTTTGATCGTGCGTCGGACGCCGATGGTCTTGCGTCGAAGTATAAACTAGGCTTTAGAGTCAATTCCGCGAAGTCAGCGTCCACATTTGATCGCGCGTCGGACACCGATGGTCTTGCGTCGAAGAATAAACTAAGCTTTACACTACCACCAGCACTACGAGAAATTTTAGGAAACATTTGACAATTTTTTCGCATTCTTAAGGGACATGTAGAAAACGCGGATATTCGAAAACGCGGAAATACAAAAAAATAAATGACGATATACTAAATAAATTTGGTTGTCGAGGTATTATACACATAATACAACTCAAGATATAATGGAATGTCCCATCTGGGACCGTCGGTAGATGGCTGAGCATACCAGCGCCTAAGGCGCGATGACGGCGGTACCGCCGACCGGAAAATTGTAATTATAAACAGAAGCCGTTAGAAGCGAATTCCTGGCATCTCAAGGGCCATAGTCCAAGAAAATGCGTTTTTATTCGGAATCTCCCCCCGCCCCGATCTGCCAATGTGGAAGAGCTATTACACACTTGACACTAGTGGCGAATTATCGTCCCTCGTACATGTAGCATATTAAGAAAGCCGCCATCTTTGCCACTTGAAACATCAACATAGCCTACTCTCAAAGTGTAAAATTCGGTCGGAAATTCATAAGTGAAGTGTCGTCACGTAACCATGGTCACAGTGTCAACATAGTGTCAGCGGATAGGCCTGCAACAGTGCACGCCAACAGCGTCATGGGATGACGTCATGATGATCTCACGTGCGTCTGTAAATAGATAGTTTCTGCTATCCCGTTTCCGCGATCCAGAGTTAACGGAACCAGGGTGGGGGTAGGGATCTTTAGAGGATTTGTTTCTGAATAGATGGTTGTTTTGTGCAACAATGAGTGATAAAGTTATAACTGAAAACGGAAGGTAATAGGGCATGCCCCTGAAGAACTAAAGGCGGTGAACGTATAGGCCTAGGCCTAGCTACAGTGACAGGCGAACGCCAACCGACTCTGCCGCCAAGGTGGAATGGTTGTGGTCAATGTGGATGGTAACTAAGTGGCAGAATGGGTGGTTGGTGAGAGGATGCATTGTCCACGTATGGCCAATGCATCCTCTCACAGAGTGTTGGTGTCTGCCCCTCTGTTTGGAATAGGCCTAGAGCAACAGTGGCCCACGAAAAAAAACACACAACCGACTGGAAGCCGTAAAATAAGGGTATGTATCGGTAGGCCTAGGCCTAGTCCATGATGTTCTTCTCACACCATAATCTTCTTTCCCTCTTCTTTTCACCCTCTGTTTGCAATACAGCAACATGTGGCCTACACAAAAACACACAGCCGACTGGAAGCCACACGCAGCGTAGGCCCTTGCGTCCCGAAAACAAAAGTAGGCCTACATTAAAAAACAAACAAAATCCCACTCGACATGCTCGACGTGACCTCTCCCACTCTCCAACACACACACTGCACTCTCCCACCCCAGAGGCCAACCATACGCAATGGGCATATAGATTTGTTCCAACTATGTCATCAAAATCTGAGCTGTTGAATCGCCTGACTTTTTGCATTCATTTCTGCACTGTACTTCCCCAAGCAACGTGTACATCATAAGCCGGCGGCTGAAACCCATGACGTCACGAAAACTTGTGCTGTTCAACCGCCTGACACAATGCACACTTCACTGCCGTACACGACGCAGACCAGTACAGCGCTTGCAACAGGCGGTGGCATATCGTTACGTCAACAATACTTGTGCATCTCCAAAAACACCCAAATATCTTTAAATCCAACATCGCTTTCTCCACAGTAAGAGTCACTATCTACATCTTTCCTAATTATCTATTGATGGGCAGCCATTACAACGAGCAACTTCATCCCCTTGGTACCAAACGAACGCCTATGAGCTACAAACCCGAAAATCACCTACACTATAAAAATATCAGTAGCGATCCATAAAGGCCTTCGTCGTGTGCTGCCGCCGTCGGCGGGTTCCGGGATCATTGCGTCCAGAGGAATCGGAACCAGTCATTGTTGGTTCAAGCCTCTAGGCGGTGTGGGCGCGTCGTATAGTGGGTTTAAAGGAGAGAAGCCATACACCTCTGTCCAGGTTAAAATCTTATTGCCAAGTGGCTTTATTATACAAACAGGCCAATAAATCATATGACGTAAGGTAAATCACAATCACAAGATATGATGTAAAGAAAATCACATGAACCAAATAGAAATGTGATCAGGATAAAAGGTTCAACAACCACAAAAGGTGATTACCAACTACAATAGTCTAATAGTCTAATAGAAACACAATTAAGTCATTGAAGTCACAACATTCTCCGGCGGGCAACGAAAACCGGAACCTTTCGACTTTGAAACTTTTTTTTGATTTTCATATGCATGTAAACAACAGTAAATAGATAAAACTACATGTAATCTGAACCAACACGAGATTAAAACATATCACAGAATCATTGAATGTCAATACCACAACCTCGATACTGAAGACATACTGAAGACACTAAGTTGACGTCTCAAGGGGAAACAACTTCACAATAGGTCTATTTGTGACGCCAGTGGGAGTTTTGATCACTGCGGATCTGACAAGACCATCGTTTCCTGTGACCAACTTTTCGACGCGTGCTAATGACCATTTCAGACGTGGTACATTATCTTCATGCACCAACACCGCGTCACCGATTTTGATCTGGTTTTCAGTATCACCTTTGCCAGAAATGGCATCTCGTTCGCGTAAAGCGGCAATGTATTCACTCGACCAACGTTTCCAGAACTGTTCGATCACCTGAGACAGTAACACCGCACGCTTACGCAACTCAGAATCTGTTCCAAAGGTTGGGTCTGACAATTCGTCAGGATCAAAAAGCTCATGAGGAAATGAAGTAAGACGTCTTCCATGTAAGAAGCATGACGGCGTTAAAGGCTGAGGATCGTCCAGTTCCGAGGACACGTATGTGAGCGGCCGATCATTGATCATAGCCTCGATTTCAATCAACACTGTATTCAATTCCTCGTATGTCAGAAATCTACGACCAATAACTTTCTTCAATGAATTCTTGGTAAGCCCTATCAGTCTTTCATAAAACCCACCATACCATGGTGCTCTCTTTGGGATGAACTCGCATTCAACACGCTGATCGGTCAAATAGGCCTTGACGGACGGTGAAGAAATCAATTGCTTGATTTCATCAGCGGCAGACAAGTATGTGGAGGCATTGTCAGAAATCATCTTTTGTGGCAATGATCTCCGACCGACAAATCTTCTGAAAGCAAGTATGAATGACACCACACTCAAATCTGAGACCAATTCTAAATGGACTGCCCTGATGACCGCACAAGTAAATAATACAATGTACACTTTACTTTCTGTACAGCGTGTTCCAGAACCTTTCTGGGATCTGATGTTTGGCTGTAGACATTTCACATACAGACAGCCTGAGAAATCAACACCACAGATTGTGAATGGATCTGCTTGCATGAGTCTCACTGATTGTAATGGCGCTGGTATGGGTCTCGCATAGGGCTTCCCATGAAGGCGTTTGCACACCAAACAACCCCGTAGCCGAGATTTTACTCTCTGGCGAATACAAGTGATCCAGAACCGTTGTCGAATGTATGTCACAGTTGATTGAACTCCTGAATGAAACACTTTCTGATGCGCATGATCAATGATCAACTCTGTAAGACGGTGTTTTGATGGGATGAGAATTGGGAATTTCGCGGCGAATTGCACAGGCGCATTATGAAACCGACCACCAACACGTATTACACCATCATCATCCAAGAACAATTTCAGTTGCGTCACAAGATTTCCGTGCGTTCGTTGTTTCGTCTGAAGCCACGTAATCTCATCCTTGTAGACATCTCGTTGTACGTCTCTAATGATGATCGTTTCCGCTTTCTGGATTTCACCAACGTTGAGTGGTCCTACGTAACGCTTGTCACGATTATGTTTGCGAGAATTCCAAATGAATCGCAACACGAATGCGGTTATGCGCAACATCTTGTTGTACGAACTGTAGCGACTTATATCAATCACATCCAAAGAACTAGTATGCACATCATCGCGTGTTCCGCTAACTGCTTCTGGTGCAACGTCACTAACGGTATTCACAGCACACTCGTTGTGAGGTTCAGAATCGTGCGGTATTTCGGAATCGCTTTCGAACCTTTCACATTTCGGAAACTCTCCCGTCGAGAGCCAAGTGGGTCCATTCCACCACAGGCTAGAATTCTGGAAATCAGCTGACGTGATTCCTCGAGTGAGCATGTCCGCTGGATTGTCCGCTGTTGGACAATACTTGATCGTTGTAATGAATGAGTTCTCCCGAATCTCCTTCACTCGGTTTTTGACGAACAATGGAAGTGGTTTGTCACTTTCAATCCAGTGGAGTACAATTTGGCTATCTGACCATAAAACGCACTGAGAAATGTTGATCACTGAGGCAAGACTAGAGTAAATGTACCGAAGTAAACGGGATCCAACCAATGCTGCCATCAACTCTAGACGGGGCAACGTAATCGGCTTGATCGGTGCAACCCTGGTTTTAGACATGACAATCGCACAATCCTGACCATGCTTCAAGTACACACTTGCCCCATATGCCTTAGGGTTTGCATCTCCAAATACATGTAACTCATAGGAGTTGTCCTTTGCTTCCTTGGGAACATCAAAGTACTTCCGGTTGACTCGTGTCTTGGTCACTTCGTGGAGTTCCTGATTCAAAACACTCCACTTTACTGCCAACTCGTCGGGAAGGGGTTCATCCCATCCAAGACCTTTCGACCAAAGTTCCTGAATGAACATCTTGGCTCGGACATGTACAGGCGAGAGCAATCCTAAAGGATCATAAATGCTGCTGGTAATTCTGACAACGTCTCGTTTCGTGACATGATGTTGTGATGGACACTCACCACTCCTCTGACAATAATGAAGGGTATCATTCTCAGTATCCCACTTTATACCGAGAACATTCACCAGAGA
>NMRB01001178.1:87043-123897 GCA_002633025.1 Notospermus geniculatus
AGGAAGCAGCTGCCCCTCCTCCAGAGCCAACTGGGCCTAAAAAACGTACGCCTATTATTTTAATGCATTTTGGGGAATGGCAAAAAGGGTAGGCTATTCTGCCTCCCCCTGCCAGAAAGGATTTTGCCCAAGAAGCTATATACCGGTAAATACGCCCAGAAGCTAAAAACGTCTTTGCCCAACCTTATTTTTTTTAAATTTTAATTTTTTAAAATTTTGGCTCTTGGCTCTTTGGCTCTTGGCTCTCAGATTAGGGGGTCCCGATCTGAGTATCGAATCGTTCAAGCGATTTGTAACTGGAGCAGTGATAACTGATTCACTCTGTCACCCTAACTGATTCACCACTTGTCGTGTGTACGTTGAAAGACACTCTGTCGCATGTCCTCGTTTCTGTTGGTTTCCCACCGGAAATTTCCAGACTGACCGATTCTTTTCCTACAATGGGTAGGTAGATTCAGCTTTCTGACCACCTCTTGAGTCACGAAGCTGCGAGTGGCACCACCATCAAACAAAAGTGTACAGGTTTCCGAGTTGTTCCCTGTTATTGGAAAGATCTCAGCAACTGCGGTCATAAGCAACACCGGGGAACTTTTTGCCGACACGGACTTTGGACTACTAAACCGCATTCGCATTCTGTTGGTTTCCCACCGAAAATTTCCAGACTGACCGATTCTTTTCCTACAATGGGTAGATTCAGCTTTCTGACCACCTCTTGAGTCACGAAGCTGCGAGTGGTACCACCATCAAACAAAAGCGTACATGTTTCCGAGTTGTTCCCTGTTATTGGAAAGATCTCAGCAACTGCGGTCATAAGCAACACCGGGGAACTTTCTGCCGACACGGACTTGGCATGAACCTTCTGATCTTCAGGGGATGAGCCTTCTGTAGCTGGCGTATCCTTCTGAGTATTCTGAGTCGAACTCTTTTTAGGCTGCTTAGCTTTCTGAGTTCCTCCGTTTGAATTGGAGCTCACGTTAGATCTGCAGAGGGACGTATGATGTCGCTTCCTACAAATCCTACACGTGCGAGTTGACGGACAGTTTTTTATGTGGTGCGGTTTTAAGCAGTTGTAACACAAGCGTTGTTGCCGAACTAGTCCAGGAAAAGTATTATTTGAGCTAGAACAAATTGCAACAGAATTTCTTTATGCTTTATATGGTTTAGTATACCCCTCCAAACATCTCATAAAAAGTCCCTTCAAATCCGACTCCCCGAAGTGCCCATAATTGGTATTTATTTGAGATCCTTCATTAACTCCTATTNACGTTCGACCTGTCTCTTGAAGGCCTCCAGGAATTTATCTAAGTTGTAGCGTTTTCCCCTGTCAATGTCAGCAACGTGGCCTCGAATCTTATTAGGCAATTTATCCTCGATGATGGGCACTATTATTAAAGCGGCTGAATTAACCTCCACTTTCAGATTTGCTAAACTTCGGAGATCCGTCAGAACGTTATTGTAACACGACCGCAAACCTGCACCGGTTACCTCTGGACGAGTCATAGGCCTATGTACCAACCTAGTTTTCCGAAAGTGTGTCCTTGAGCGTCTTATAGTTCGCAGCTGACGGTATTAAGTCCCGGACGGTATCGAGTGCAACCCCATCCAACAAGCCGTATAAGCAAGAATATATAAGTACCAAGAATGTACAACTCAAAATATGTGCCAAAAGTGAGTTTACTAATTTGCCTTTGGTGAACCTGTAACTGAAGGGATCTTAATTTGTGAAGGATTATTGTGTAGAGAAGATCATTACGAACAAAATGACACCTCCCGCAGTTATGTGCACTCAGAAATAACCGAGCTACAGAGTAGTTTTGAATGGACCATATTTTCGACAAATTGATATCGTACTTGATCTCAGGGTCGGGCACTCTGACCTAAACAACAAATCCATGGTTTCACCAAAATCAAAAAAAAAATTGTACGCCAGTAATATGTCTGTAGCTTTACATAAGAATATTGCCGATATTCTGAATAATACATTTCAGTCAACAATCGTTAAATCTAAACATTGGTTATTTAATTGGAAGGCCTATAATTACCGTACGCCCTCTATTATCAGAAAAAGTCACCTAATGCCCATCCGTTTGATTGATTACTAAGTTGTACATTCTTGGTACTTATATATTCTTGGTATAAGTAGCATTGCACACCCAAAATTAAAATGGCCCTATATTTGTTCAGTTTCATGCTGATATGATGGTATGAAATGTAAATATGTCATAGCTTTTGTTAACTAGCTCTAGAATAGTCAACTTCTCATCGGAAACCATTGATATCGCTCCGATGTCCTTCTCTTGTATGTGGTTTATATGGATGATCACACCATTTGTCCTTATGCCTGTTATTATGATTCAATGACATTGATTTCCAAAAGTCGATCATTAGGGAGAATGAAAAAAAACGTTTCATTTAAGTTAGGGGACAGGAAATTCCTGTCCCTTGGATAAAAAAAAAACATGTATAAATTTTGGGCAAAAGTAAAAGACGTTTTCCACATAATTACTGGATGCAAAGGAAGCAGAATTTTATTTCTAACCACCATTAGGACATACGATATGCAAAGTTCACAATTATCTGCAGTGAAGAGAAATTAATTAACAGAAACAGAAATGCATGAATCGACAACGGGATTCGAACCTGGGACCTGTATAACGCTATCTGAAAGAAGAACAAACTGATTAGTGACTGCGCCCACCGCGGCGAGCTGGCAGTCGGCCGATCTTTTCGTCCACTTGTACTTGAGTTCAATGTCATGATCACTTGCCCATAGCGTAGCGACTCACGCCTTGGGCTTACTGGATATAGCATAATCATAAAAAGCATAACATAATCGGGAGTACTCATTATTTCCACGCCCACCATGACAGTGGCGCGGATACCTAGTTTCTTGTCGTTCCGCTAGGTGATTGGTTGGCAGAGTGACGCCAGCACCTCTTGAGTCTTACAATTCATCATGGCTGTGCCCATATTAGTTTGCCGCTTCGATGATTGAAATCGAGACAGAAGCCGAGAGTTTTTTAATTCATATGTGACAAGAGATTCAGTGAAATGAAACATGCACNTCACCTGCGTGACTGTTGTAAAGACACTGTTTGTACTTGTCTTACAATGTTCCTGGTACATCCAGTGACGGCCTACGGCCGTCACTGGATGTCCCAGGAACATTCAATGACAGGGTACATTCATCTTCGTTACACCGGTTCTTCGCAAAATCCGTAATCTGCAACAACCACCCTTTAGGGAGGTTTTTCTTTATTGCAGAATACTGACTTTGTTGCCAGTGAGCAATGAATAGATGTTCGATGAACGTAGTATCCTGGGTTGGTTGAAGAATATCCCCGATGGCTTCCTCTAAGAGTTCGCAAACCTTGCCCCTCTTGGTCACCAGCGTTCGCCGCACCTTTCCATCATATTTAGAAACAGTCCTCCGCCAAGCATTCCATGTGACTGATGCCTCCATGTCTATGTCTGCATAAAATTCACGAATGGTTGCCTCAAAATCTTTGCACGTAGCACACTGGCCCATCACGCAGCTTCTTTCATGGAACCGGTTTGATCCCTTCGAGCAAAGCAGTAAATCTGTTATGTCCAGTTCACTGGAAAGCTGCATTTTTTGGCTGGATCTTTGAGGAAGGGTTTCAATGCCAATATACCATAACGAACATTTACACAGTAGACACACACACAGTACTCTCTGTACTTTTTGCACAAAAGGCGAACACAAGCTGGTCTCAAACTGGCAAACTTGGCATAACCAATCTTCTGCCCTGGGAACTGTATTCGAAATTTCTTCAGGGCAGCTTTGAGGGAAAGTTGCATCATGTATGTTGCTCCATGTTTCTTTGTAGCGAACCTTTTCATGGGAAGAATACGGCTAACATCTTCGCGTTTATAAAATTTCTGGACATCATGCTTCAGCTTCTCACTGTAAAATTTCTTTTTCTTTTTCGATGGACGCAATCTCACCTTTAGAGCTTTCTCTGTTAAGGTCTTGCTGGAGTACTTCACAAGGTTATGCGCAACCATCCGAACAGCATTCCGCCCAACTGAATTTTCTTTCAGTTCAAGAAAACAATCTCGTACCTGAGGTGACAGAAGTGAGGTCGGAGTGCATCCACGTTTGACGGGCCGACTTTCGAATTCATCGAATGCTTTGCGTTTATTCGGTGAGCAGGTCTCTCTTAATGCATTCACCACGGTAGCATATTTCTTTGGGTCTTTAGGTATAGCCTTACGAGCTTCTGACACCCTATTCCACTTAGTTATTTTACAGGAAAAAACCGGTTCATCTTCACTCCCAGTCTTGCCTTTTGTCTTGATGCTGGGCCTGTTCCCTCGACTTTCTCTTTTTCGTTCCCTGTCTTTCGCTCTGATAGCATTCTTCTTCTGCCAGCTAAGTTTTTTTCGTTGATTCTGTTTTTTTGAGTACGCCACAACACCCGTTTCGCAGCCACTGCCTGCCTGGTCGTTGACTTCAATTTTACAATAAGTTTCTTATCTGTGTCTGATTTATCATGGCTTTCCCGGTATTTCTGCTGCCGTTTCCTTGTATCTTCAAGAATTTTTTCATGTCGCACCACTGCTGACTTGGGGGGTCTCTTTTGCAGTCTACAGCTGTTTTTTTCAGTGCATCTCTACGTGCTTTTGACCTCTCTTTCTGCTGCTTCTTGTACTCTGCATACTTCTCTTGGTTTTCTTTCTGGACCCTCTGCCAGTATTCCGTAGTACGGGACACCATTTTGACATCGCTGATCTGAAAAGTTAAGGAGATAGGCCTATAGGGTCTAGATATGACGAAAAACCAGCGTTTTAAAGGGGAGTGGTGTCAACAATAGGAGGCAACAATGGCAAACTTTGCTTAAGGCCATGGAGGGGTATCAAAGACCTGAAAACTATGTCTGATCATCATTATCCGACTGTCGAATTCCTGTCCGAAAATAGAATTCAATCCACAAATTTGGCATGTACGTCCACAAAAACGTTCCTAACATACGATTCTCCGTCCCTTTATAACGTTCATAACCATGAAAACATATCATCTATGTCCATTATAACGCTCTTAACAAATCATTTCTGTCCACCACATAACGTTCTGAACAAGAAATCGTCTGCAATTTCCACAGCAGACGCCATCGAAAAATGGCCACGCTGCATTTTCAATGTCCGTGGATAGGAACTCACTTTTAACACAAAAAACAAGTTGAACGCTTTGAGGTTCATTTCCAGGTTGTCAAACATTAGGAACGTTATTTGTTTAAAACGTTATAAAGGTGGACGGCCAAAATACGGATGAATTATTTAATAATTTTTACAAAAGATGTGCAGCTCCTTCACGCTAATGGAGTCATTTCCGGAAAAGATGATCTGCAAAGCAGTGTGGGAAGGATTCAGGGATGTGGGAAATGACCGAGAACCGTAAGGATATTAGGAACGTTACCATGTGCGTGTAGACGGAAATACGTTCCTAACAATCATCAATGCTCATTGCTGATCCACGTGTCATACCTCTTTAAACATGTTAAATTTAAGATGACATCATTGTCTTTTGGTCATGCACAAAAAATAAACAAACAGGGGATGTACCAAGGTTACCCAGCGGCGCTGTTATGAACGTCACGCTGGTGGACGGACGTCCCGTAACGTTCCTAACTGGTATTTATAGTAGAATCTGTCAAGTGGGAGTTTGTCCGTCTTCAACCCTTATTTACCATTTTTTTTTATTTAGTAAAAATAACAGAAAACAAGAAGTCGATGCAAATATCTGTGATTTATTTAGCTTCCATCAGTCCTTTTTTACAATGTCATATAATTTGTGTTAACTTAGTACATAGCTATATTCCACAAAAACACACGGACACCATGTACAGTCAAGCAATGCCACTTTTCATGGAATGTGTACTGCCTCTTCACTATACAGTATAACGGAATGGAGCTGAGCAGGCAAATTTTCCCTGGACATACAAGCAATACTGGATTTGGATTACAAAATGCCTTTGTTTTGGATCCAAAAATGAAAAATGCTGCAGTGACTAAAATGACAAAACTATGGTTCTATTCGATTCAAGAACAAATGTTCCTTCATGTAGCCATCCAATATCCAATAAAATCCTGACCGATTCAAAATTTTCAATCTGAATGTAGAGTTTTCCTTGCCCCATGTGTGTCCGGATCCTACTCCCTGTCATCTCATATCCAGCTGCAACCACCGCATGTGATAGACGTTTGGAATTGTACGTTAAAAACTTAAGCTGATTTGTCGTAACTTCAGCGGCTCCCTGACATGCCTGATAATTACTAAGAATATCCCTCAGGCGATTTCGGACGGCGACTTCGGTGTCATCATCGGAAACATCGGTCACACTCTCCAGGATGACCTGAAAAGGTACGTTTTTAAAAAAAATTAAGTATAGTACATTTATACATGTAAAAGAGGATTCAAACACGTTATTTGAGGACACCTTGACTTCAGGAGCTCTAAGCACTGTACCCAGCAGGCCTAAACATTCCCTCAAGTTAGAAACACCTTCCTTGGAAACTAATTCGGGGATATCAATTCACAGCACCTGCAGGGTTCACATTTATGGGGAATTTCACCAATATTTAAACAATTTACCGTTTCAGGCATGTCAGGCAACTGTACAATGAAATAACCAAAGGAAATTCACTTCTGTCACCATGATGGACCGTTCAACTTACCAAGTCACTACAGCACACACTGCCTGATAAAAACCACCTTGATAGGTCGTCGTCTCGATGGTTTCTTCGTTTGGGATCTGGCAACTTTTCTCGACATATTTCCTCTAGTGTCAACTGCATATGGTGTTCTCACTCGGGGATTAAATGTCTCAATCTGTTTTGTATTCTGTGTCTGAAAGCATGCCGCAACGTTCGCTGCCAAATTGGTACCGGTGCCCGTACTTAAGAGTCTATTTGCAGAACTGACAGCTGAAAAAATTCATACACTTGTGTGAGGGGAAAATGTTGGGCAATTTTCAAGTACGATACATATACAGTGTATTTGTTTATATGTACCGAATTTTTTTACCTCAATGCACTGCTGGTACCAGTTAGTGCATAGGGGTGACAGATTTTGTCTTAAAGGGACTGTTCATTTTCGTCAATTGAGGAATCTGAGTTGTGATCCTTGAGAAAATTCAGAAAGCTATGAAGCTGCAAACTGCAGTGATACGGCAAAACGAATAATCCCTGCAATTTGCATGGGGTGTTCGAAAAACATGGACTATGGATCAATGGACTCTGGACTACTGGACTGTGGAAACCATGGACTGAACAGTCATAAATACCTCATTGACATGCGCCGCCTGAAATGGAAACCTCTTCTCCGACAGGAAATTAGGAGCTGAGTCTTGAGTGATTGAGAAGCTGTCATCGTTTACATGTAGCTAGCCAACTTCGAATTTTCATATAACAATGTCTTTGTCTTCTCTGTTTGATTCACAAGGCTTCAGCAGCCTAGAATGATCATGTTGAGCCGAATATCGGTGTGCATGGAGAGTAGAGTAGCCTAGTTTTTCGCCGTCTCTTTCCGAGCAAATTAAAGGGATTATTTTTTTATCAATCAGTAATGAAAATTCAGTAGCCTATTATGCATGCACAAGACCGGTGTGTTATTCGCGATGACGTCTTCGTACACAACCATGAAAACAGAGGCAGGCGGCGCATGTCAGTGAGGTATTTATGACGGGTCAGTCCATGGTTTCCACAGTCCAGTAGTCCAGAGTCCATTGATCCATAGTCCATGTTTTTCGAACACCCATTTGCATGTGCATAGCTTTTTTGTTTTCTGCTTTCCCAACATGTGCCCAAGGATCACAACTCAGACTCCCAAACTGACGAAAAACGAAGAGCCCCCTTTGACTTTTTGCTTGTGCACCACTTTTTGGGTGTGCACATCTTTGAAAACTCTCTACCCATGAGCTGTTACAGTACTCTGTCTCATGGCTCGGACACACCACTCAACAGCTCATGATGGAGAGAAGCACCTCCCCAGGACACACAGATAAGTGGCCAACTGTACAAAATAGAAGTGTTGAGTACGTGTAAATAGACAACCTCCCATTACAGTAACCATGATACCATTGTAAAGCAAAAAAGCATGAGGGATTCACATACCATGTGGCACAGCCACAGCCCACAAGTACATACAGGGTAGGCCAAGGCCTAGGCCTTTCACTCAAAGTTAGCCTTGGCTTGGTCTCACCCTTGGCCTTGGCGTGACCAGTCAGCCAATGTGAGTGGGGCAAACAAACACATTCCATGAAGAAATGGGGCGAGGGAAGGTGTTAGCTACATGTCCCCTAGCTACATCATGTAGGCTTAGCTAATATGATGGAACATCATAGGCCTAGGCCCTAGCCTACCAGCCATGTCAGCAGTACCTCGGTAGGCCTTTTTAAGCCTCCCTGCTAGGGCCTAGGCCTATGGTATAGAATATATCATATTATAGGCCTATCATTCACAGTGACTCATGAGCCTAGCTAAGCTAGGCCCTACAATACATGGGCCTACATAGCCTAGGCCTACCGGTAGGCCTAGGCCCCTGACATGAATGGACACTGTGCAAAACGAGCTCCCGGGTGTAGGCCTAGCTAGGCCTAAACAAACCCACTTTGTACAGCACCCTTGTTAGTCATTAGTGCATTAGGACTATGTCACATGTACACAACCTCGGGTTTGTTTACACCCGGAACGCCGTTTCGCACGGTGTCCATACCAACTCGGCCCTTTGCCAACTCGGCCCATGACCAACTCGGCCCTAGCTATGACCAACTCGGCCCTAGCTATGACCAACTCGGCCCTTGCTGTGAAACCAACTTTTCATAGTGAAAATTGGCTGTGAGGTTTGATATTGTTGCTTATGAATCCGTAGAGCCCACTTAGGCATAACTTGGGACAATAATATTTTTTGAAAAATAAAATGCATCAATGCAGTCTCAGTCCACAAATCACTGATGTTTTTTCTCCTTGGGTGTCTGCTCACAGAAAGTCAATCTTCTCGCTTCACAAAATTATGTCATTCTTTTACTAATACATGTATATTGAAGATAATACTCATGTACATGATGTTTGTATCCTATTCATTTAAAAGTCCTCAGATATCAAAATGTGATTGGTAATTAAGAAGTTACTGGCATAAAATAGGCCTACTCAGACCTTGAGCATGTTTCAGTTTCTCCTTTTTCTTCATGAAAGACCTTCAACATGGGGCAAAATTCCACTTCAAATAAAGTTTAATCATAGTGAATAATAATAAAATATTTTCTAAGCATAATGCTCCAAAAAATGTAAAAGGGCCGAGTTGGTTGTAGCTAGGGCCGAGTTGGTCAGAGGATATGGGCCGAGTTGGCTTAGGGCCGAGTTGGACATACACCTCCATGACCATACCCTACATGTATGTATGGTCGAGTGACCAGTCACAGTTTTCGTGGTACTCCCGTTTTTTTCCCGTTTATTCACGTGCGCGCCTGCGAGACATAAACATTTTCACCCAGATCAGGGACTAGGCCTATCTTTGGACGGTATGGATTTAGGCCTAGGCCTAGGCCTATTTCGAAATGGGCCGAAAAAGGTGGGTTAATTGAAGGAAAAAAACACGAATATAATCGTAATTAAAAAATTCTTAGTAGGCACTTGCACATAATTTTCAACCCTTCTAAACTGTCTTAAAACTATCAGAAATGGATAGAGGGTGGAAAAACAAAAAAAATGACACCTCATTTTTGAAAATCGGTTGGGTAGGTCCCGAGATACCGCATTTTAGAGGAAATAATTACGCGCCAAGGAAGACAAGGGAAAATACATTACTCATTACCCAAAAACTGTGATTTTGAATTGATTTTACAGGTTAAAGCGATGTACGCGGGCTCTGCAGTAACTGCACATCGATAGTTCCTATATTTCCCGCACGGTGGCAGCACTACATTTTATGAATGAAATTCCAAGCGAACCACCTTATTATAATACTACGGAATTTACTATGACCAATCAGTAGCGAGGATCGTGACCATGGTGACATGATTGACAGTGTCACTCAGTGTGAGTGATGCCGACGGAGACGACTCTGAGTCATCCGCAAAACATGCAAAGGATGGTGTTGGCCGGGGTTCAACGACGTTCAGGAGGTACACTGCTAAGTCCTCATTAGTGCTACAACAACTTTCTGTCTTCACACGCCGCCATCTGACTAAACTTGCAGCAGTGAGGCGAATTCTCTGGTCAGTCTTCCTCACACTTCGGATTTTTCAGCGCCATGTTTGTTGTCAGTCTGTCGATCTCGTTCTCGGAAATACCCCGTGAGATTTTGAAATTATTCCGGCAGTAAACACTAATGTCGCCCAAATTCATTGAAATAATATTAATAAAAGATTTTTCATGAACGTTTTATTGTATAAAACGTCGACGATACCGTAGTTTGATGGCTCAAAGATGCTAGAAATCACACGAGATCAGTTTCAAGAATCCCGCCAGCTATGAATGAAATTGGGGAGCTATCGCGGGTCGCGATAGTTGAACGAGATTTCATTTTCAACCCTCGCGAGTACATCGCTTTAACGGTGTCATGCATCCACTTTATAGGCTTCATAGTGATTCCATACTGCGAGGATAAGGTCAGGATATGAATGAAAAGTAACAGCAATGGTACCAGACATATATGACCTTGACCTTGGATCATACTTACTGTTCAAGGTCATTAAAAGGTCACGGTCAAGGTCAAATAAAGACTGTACCATTGCCCAACACATAGATTCACACGGGATTTCTCAAATGAGGAGTACTTTGCTTCAGTAGAGAAGATGAAGGTCAAGTGAGAGTCTTTCCTTCGTTTCATCTTGGGCTTGGAGGTCATTTCAAGGTCACTTCAAGGTCACACGGTCATCAAGGTCAAATATCGGCTGCCATCAGAACCCCATCAAGTTTGGTGTCTAACCGAAGGTAAGATCCATGTGGAGTATACCTACAAATACACAAAATTAAAGATCAAGAGTTTTGCCCTCATTTGACCTTGGAGGTCATTTCAAGGTCATAAAGGACAAAAAGCGTCAAGGTCAAGAAGTTGAAGTATCGAAATCATCCGAACCCCATCATGTTTGGTGTCAAATCGAAGGTAAGATCCAGGAGGAGTACAAATATACAAGTTAAAAAGGCTTTCAAATATTATCTGAAGGCAATAAATGAGCTGAAAAGTATCATCAGACTTCATCCTACCCTGCTTTATTGCTCCTGGAAAGACAGATCACCAGCTACGAAGTCTGCCAGAAACTCGACGATTGTCAATGAGTAGTCCTCAGCTGAATTCTCATCCTCTGTCCAATACCCTACTGTAACCTTTGGTATCTTTAGTCTCTTCACTCTAGTGTTCACAACTTTACCATGATACAAAGTCTGCTCTCCTTCCCCTGTGTACCAGAAGTGTTGAATGTAGAGGCCTTCAAGTTTTGAAGGGGTTTCCTTGATGGACTGAACCATCTCAAGTTTATCATCCTCAAGGCTGATGCTCCCCAGGTCCAACAACTCACTGTCACCAAGTACAAAAGCTTTCACCTTTCTCTCAATGTCTTTTCCCACATTTTCACTGAGGCGCTGATCCTTCACATGTCCTATGAGATCCTCACGCTGCTTCCGCATAGCCCTCACTTTCCTGGCTCTGTTTATGGCAAAATCTATCAGCGCTTCTTGTTCTTCCTCAGTTTTTTCCTCAAGCCAGTCAAGTGTCTTGTTCTTCTTTGCCTTGACCTTTCCCTCTATGAATGAAAAACTGGCATTAGGTGCCTTCCTGTACAAATAGTCAGTCAGTCCCAATGTCTGCTCAGCAAAAATGTTATGAGCTGGAGCTGAAGCAGCCTGGATTATCTGTTCTTCAGATGGATTTGAAAGCACTCCCTTCAAATAGTCCTGTAGCTGTCTCTCCAAGACAGTCACAACAGCAGTAATCAATTTACATACCAGTTGCACGAATACCTCTGCCTGTGTTTCACTGACATCCCTGAGTGCTTGGCATATTTTGTCCTCCATGTCCAATTCACGGCCGAAGATATCATTTCGCATGGTGAGTACATTCTGTGGTTCCAACTGCAAAGCCTTGAGGTTTTCCACCGCAACTTTCATTGTTGGCACCAATGCCAGGTGAGTAAGATTGTTCTCATTTGCATAGAACACACGCATCCATGGCCCTGTAACCAGTTTACCCAAAAGACCAAGGGCTTGGAGATGCATCACAAGTTCATCATTTGACAAATCTTTGGCAACTGCTCGGAGGAGGCCATTCTTGAGTCTTGAGGTTCGACAGTATGTCTGTAGTGGCTGACGGTAAGTGAAGATCACACCACCCAAGTGGAACAGGCAATGCAAGCGATTGCCAACATAACAGATGAACAACTTCTTTGGAATCTCAGACGACTTCAAAAAATGTTTAAATCCACTAGGATCTCCAGTTCCTTGTTTATATCGAAGTTTGGTGACACCGTAAATCAAATTGACAGCTGCACAGCCTTTGCCAAGAGTTTCTCCTTTTACCTGGAAATCGGCGTCAAGCTTCTTCAGTTCATCTCTACAGGCCTTGGCCATCCCATCTAATGGGTGCACATTACACTTGAGTTCCAATAAGCTTATATCAAGGGCCTCTTCTAGTTTACCGACTACACAGTGATTAACCGCAACTCGGTCACTGATGGTATTTTTCAAATTACTAGCAGCAGTTGACAACAGGGCTGTCTTGTCCTTCTTATGGTACAATGAATAGGCTTCAACCACATCACCGATTGCAACTTGAATGTGACTAGCATAATCCTCTGTTGTCCCACCTGGAATAGCCCCCACTTGAAGCAAGTAGCCCCTAGGAGGTACAGATGAAGTGGTCACGTGAACCTCATTAACATGGTCTGCATCTAATGAAGTTGCATCCCAGGCTAGAGTTAAATTTTCATTAGATACAAGCACTTCACCAACCTGAATATCACTGATAGTTCCAATCTCAATGACAAACTGAGCAACAGTTTTCTGGTCAGGTAAACTGTCAAGTTCTGTTCCAGCCAAGTTCTTGAGTACAGAATT
Organism: Notospermus geniculatus; assembly: GCA_002633025.1. Taxonomy (NCBI): domain Eukaryota; kingdom Metazoa; phylum Nemertea; class Pilidiophora; order Heteronemertea; family Lineidae; genus Notospermus; species Notospermus geniculatus. The sequence goes on from NMRB01001178.1 coordinate 100,118, forward strand.
GATTGTCTACCCAACTGACCCCACTGGAACTTGATTGGCCAAACACCTGTATGCTGCTTTTCTGAACTGAAAATTGTAAGCCTTTTTGTCTTTTTTAGCTGAAACCACAGAGCTTTCTGGACATTTGGATTCTTCCTCCAAAGACACCAGAGAAGAATGCAGATCATCTCTTTCAGTAGTAACTTCTGTGTTTTTTCTTTTCAGAAATTCTATTTCATTTTTAAGTTTTTCCATTTCTAACCTGTGCTTTTCTTTCAACCTAGCCCTTCCAAACTTGACATTTGACCTAGACTTCCTCACAGATGACAGAGTCTCCTTCAAAGAATCAGAGCTAGTAGGCCTATCACAACGAGCGTGTTTTTTTAGCTGTCCCTTATAGTTGTCCTATCAGAACGCAATGATGATTCAATGTTGCTTTTTCGTTTGGCTTTTTGTTTCCACTTTCTAAGTTCCTCTCTCTTGGAAATAAGTTCCTTATGAAAATCACATTTGTCTATTTCAACCTTCCTTATTTGCTTTCGTAGTAGTACATTGTTACGATGCACCGCTAGAGAATCAAGGCGCCGGCTAAAACACTTTCCACAATCCGAATTAAGTCTTTTGGTTGGGCTGAAGGAAGACTTCGGAATTGGAGATCCATTCTGAACCACAGTGGAGGCTGCAGCTGGAGTAGAGTTCTGATCAGAGTCACATTCCGGAACTGGTTGAGTTTCTGATGAAGGAGCTGAAGACGACGCTTGCGTTTTAGTGCCAGGGAGAATGAATACTTCATTAACAGTCCTAACAATTTGCCCCCAACTTGCATGAATGTTCTTATGTTTTTCAACGAGATTGACTGCCCTTTTCACAGAAATTCTTAGGCTATCCAGGGAAGTAACAGAGTCTATACCAGGATAATTATTTTGGATCAAGATGTCTTGTAGAGACTTCGCCGTAGAAGCAAAGTCTGTTTTTTTTCTCCACCAATGAGTGCAGGAACAGAATGAAACCCTTGCGAATAGAGGGGGTCACCAGGTGTCCAGAATCATCTACATCAGTCTTGAATCCAGTGATAAGATCTCTAAGATCCTTGAGGGTCTTCTTTTCCACCATCATCAGCTGATCATGAACTCATAATTGGGATGGAACCTGAAAACAAGAAAGATGCAACAATTTTCTGTGCCCCACAGTACTTATTTAAATGAAATCAAGGCAATATTCCCATTACAGATTCATTTTGAAGTTAAAACACACAAAAAATTCAGAAAGGGAGATACAAGATCTGAAAAATCATGCGAAAACACAATACCATGTGAAAAGCACATGGCTACTTACAGTGTAAACAAATGACGTCATAGTGACGTCGCGCCAATCAGGAGCGTCATCGGTGGGCACGTGACCCAATCAAGCCCAGCAGACAAGATTTTTACAGAAACGGATGCCTGAAATATCGAATCAATCCTACAATATAAAACCGTCTTGCAATTTATTACCATATCATATGAATTATATGATGTCTGCACTTCACCTTTGATGCCTTATGTTTGCACCAAAACGTGTTTTGAAGTGTTTATTTCAGTGTTGGAATCTCATCTCACCACACAGATCTGGCCCAGTCATGGAGCCTGGTAGCTGTTTCTCGGCATATAGAAATGTATGTTCGGTAGTACATGCGGCCATGAAACTTTCTGGAGACCGATTTGGGATGATTATGCAAGTGTCGAAGGGGCAGGAAAGGTGTCGAATTAAAATTTCTTACCTTAATCGGCCCTAGATCATTGTTTACACCCTCTCGGCTTTTGATCAAATCGTATTCACTTAAAAATCGGCATATTTTCACGGGAAAAACGGGAGAAGTTCTCGGACCTCCGAGATCGGATTCTGACAGCGGAACTAGTCACAGGAAGTATCCTGTTTTTCGTGACCGCCGCTGAAAAAGGGGTCGCGATTGGCCCCTGACGGCGGCGTCGCGCGTAACGGTTTTTAATGTCACAATTTTGGGTAATGAGTTGCGTCTTTGTTTTAGAGCGTCGTGACGTCGTATGTGCAAGTGCCTAGATTATGGGGAGTAGGCCTACGGCTGCCCTAACTGTAGACAGTTCGATAAAACTAAATCGGTCATACGAAATGCGCGTGGGCCTACTTACCGGTTCTTCATGGATGTCTACTTTGTTATACCGGTAATTAAAAATCCAAGAGAACATACGTGAACATCCCGACGGTTTGAGGCGAAGTGTGGTGCTGATGTAGGCCACCAGATGGTTATTCCAGGGGTCAGCAGTCAGTGGTGCCTTTGTTTTAGTCGACGTCTTTGATTGGGTTGGCACTCTGCCACCAGTCAGCGTCAGAGCACGCACCTGTGCTCAATATGCAATATCATATCCGGAACAATTCTTATCTGTTTTAGGGGTCGTCTAAAAATTTTGATGCCAAAAAAGACGAAATGAATTCGTTGGGTGGGGGTGGGGTGGGGGGCAGGGGCGTTTTCCGTTTGGGAAGGACCACAATTAATCTTGCTTGAAAAAATTGGCATCACTCATTTTTTGCATGAGAATGACTATTTCTATGGGCAGCCTTTAGAAAGGAACAAAAAGGAACAAGGTATATAATACAAGTGCTATTGTTCTGCATATCACTCTTTTTTGCATGAGAATGACTATTTCTATGGGCACCCTTCAGAAAGGAACAAAAAGGAACAACGTATACAAGTGCTATTGTTCTGCATATCACTCTTTTTTGCATGAGAATGACTATTTCTATGGGCAGTCTTCAGAGAGGAACAAAAAGGAACAAGGTTTAAAAATGTGTCATCACATGTTTTTCTTCATGATTTTTCCATGTGTAATATCCCTACAGCCGGATGAGGGCAATGTTCTAGGTCCGCCAGTTAGTCAGGAAAGTCAATAATTTTGCTTTTCTGACATCAATGACGAATATAATTTTTAGACGGCCCCTAATTATTACTATCTCTTCACGTGGCCTATTATGGTCATAATTTGACTTAACCCTATCTTTTCGTCTGGCTATGGGCCCAGTACCAGGCCCACTACAAATTTGAAAATCTACCCAGAATCTGTTGCTAATGTAGGGATGGTTTCCTTTAGGGCCTACAGTGCTGGCTGGTGGATGTCTCGGTGCCATGTTTATATTATAGGCCCTACAAGAAGGATCGTGGCAAATATGGCAAGGAGCTGAAGGTTGTGGTGGCCCGGATGTGGTGGCCACTCATTTTCCGAAAGAAGTCAAGGGCCAACATTCTTGCGGAAAGGCATGCATACAAGTGCTTGCAAAAGTATGGCTGTCCCTTCATAAATGCCACGCAGGTACAAACTGACAATTCAATTCATTACAGAAATAAACACCAGCCTCATACAGATGCTGTAAATCTTGTGGCATAATTCCAAAAATGACATCACTAAAAATAGCCGCATCTTGTCGCTTTAATTCTGCAAGCAGTGATCGTGATTTCGGGGCACTTTTGGGAAGTGCATCGGCCTTGTCTTTGTCTCGGCTTGGAGCTTTGTCCATGGCAGGGACACTTTCAGGAACTGCATCAGCCTTATCTGCGTCTCGGCTTGGAGCTTTGTCCATGGCAGGGACACTTTCAGGAACTGCATCAGCCTTTTCTGCGTCTCGGCTTGGAGCTTTGTCCATGGCAAGGACACTTTTGTTAACTGGGAGGTCTTGGAGTCGTTTTGTTCCTTTTGAATCATATAGGCCCTGCCCCGAGTATCAGCTTGTGAAAAAGGTCTCCCGACTCAGATCACCCGTTTGTTTTAACTCCTTAAGGGTTTTCGCAATTTCGTCCCCAAAGAGGAAGTCAGTTACATGTACCATCGTGGTATCGGAGAATACAGTGTTTCGTTGCATATTTCTTCTTCATCCCCGGTTTCATCTGTTCTTTTTCTTTCAAAGACATGCTATGGCAGACATGCCCCGTCAGGGAAAGTGCATCGGCGAGTTTCTCAAACGCACCCTCCTTATCTCCCCTGTTTTGCTACCTTGGTGTGATTCCGGTGTGAATTAAAATAGTCCTCTATGTGATAAAATATTATGCGTAAAACCGGGAGGAAGATGAAAAGAATATAGGTGAAGGGTGAAATCAGGAGTTAGTAGCAGATGACAACACGCTTTATTTTGTTTTCTCTATACATAGTGATTGGTGTCTATGGATGGCTTCTGCCGGATTCAGACTCTGTCGATAGGCATAATTGTCGGTCTTCAGTTAGGACTCTGCAGTTCCCTATCATGGACACCGCTGAATTATAAGTGCCATTTGGAGGCATCACTGCGTCTTCTGCTGCTTGCCTCTGGATGTTCCGGATGAATTGTATTATGTTTTGTAAATAAGGTGTCATTGTCCTATTGTATATGTGTTGAAATGTCAGGCCCTGTTTGTTTAGTTAACTTCTGTTGGGTCTGGGCCTTTTTAATTTACGTTGGGAAGGAGTGTGGGAAAACTGCCCCTTTAAGCCCAGAGGGTTTTATGTTTATGGTTTAAGGGTATGTAATTGACCACCCTTAATACCAGTTCACTGTGGGCTTATTTGCCATGGTAACCAGACCATTGGCATTGTGTGCCTGCTCATGGGTGTGAAGTAACCTCAATAATACAGTCAACCAGGGCACTTCTAGTGTCCAATGGAAATACCTAGTAAGTCACATTTTTGGAAAAAATGAGTTAAGGCCAAATTCGTACTCTCTGGGTATTGTTTCATCATAGTAAACAGTTTTTGTTTGCAAAATGTTCGCCAAAGCCTCGGAAAGACAGTGGTGCACAGAATTGTGACTTACTACATTTTTACCTTTGCAAATTCAGCATGAAATCGGAGGTAAAACATAGCAAATTGTATTTAATCCTGTTGTATGACATATTTTTAATTAGGAGTGTATTCCACAACAAAACTCTTCCAAGTTGTCATTCCACATAAACCCATTTTTCTCGAAAACAACAAAATGTGACACACTAGATATTTCCATTGGACGCTAGACTTGGCCACTAGCTACTCTTGGAGAAGGACGCATTCCTGAACGAGGGACTTTTACATGTATATGCATGCTGTGCTACACATTAGACGTTGAGACGTTGAAGCTTGCAACAAGGACAACCCTTGGAGGTCGTACCGGTATCACTGAAGATAAAGTATGGAGTGAGTAACCTCCTTCGAAGACGCGACACTTTTTATCACAGTACTAAGTGGTCGAACACGGGATAACCACGTTATTCGCCTTGGAGCTGTTTTTTTAGTCTTATAGGGAAAGTTCCACACCCAAACGAATGGAAATGTCCCACCCGTGACACTATAAAACGGTACTGCCATCAATTTACCTACCAATGCATGGGGTTAGGTCTTCATGAGTATTGACCACCAAGCAATAAAAAAGATTTATTCCTTTTAATTACCAATTAAAGTGAAAAGGGTATTTGTCACGGGTGGGACAGAATTCTCAGTGGCTTTCGGAAACTGCGCTGTAACAACTGATTCTTGAGGAAATCAGCTAAACGATATATGGTGCAATAAACTAGGGACATGTGTGCTTTGCTTGACTGGAGGCAAACCTCAGTTCGTTTGCACCGTTCGACCCTAAATTTTACCTCCTCCGTCGTACAGATTTTACGAGATTGGCCCATTTTCAATACCCCCAAACCGTGAAAATATCATGGTCAACCCACAAATAAAACTATGTGGTTTGAAGTTTTAGGTTAGGGTTATGTTGTGTTCGAAGAGTTCCAACGAAGGTCTGGGACCAATCTAGGAGCCCATGCATCTCGCCATTTCTAATGGTAAAGGCATTGGCCATGCATTACAGGTGCATGACCAGGTGTTGACAGGAAGAAAATGGCGCCCGCCATGGAGGGGACACACCGAATTGTCGGCCTGAGATAACATATATATTGACCGAGGCCGCTTGAGCCGAGGTCAATAATGTTTTTTTTGAGGGTGACATTTTGGTCTGTCCCCCGACATGAATTTTTGTCGAGGAATATAACGACGTTAAAATGTTAATAATCGGCATATAGCCCTGTTCACACGGAGTCGGTTCGACTCGGATGAAGGCCAGTTCACTTGCCTTTTATACCGTAAAAAAATCCATGCGACTTCTATCCATCCAACTTTTGCATCAACGTCGTTGGATTTCCATTCTTCTGACCGCTACCATCCATCCGTGTCGATATTCCCCAAAAAGGAAACACGGATACCGTCTATTTTATCGGTAAAAATACATTTACTACATCATATCTCTTATGTTTCAGACGTATTATGCGGACGTTCCTGTTTTGGTCAAAAGTGGCCTGGTCCGGCACCGAGAGTCTACTGTCATCGTCACTCACTCCATGCATTTCCAGCCGAAGCAAACTGATGACGTCATAATCTTTATTCAAACTCGATGTACAAATCTCGTGCATTTCCAAGCCAGAATACCCCCAGTATTTAGCATATTTTGCTTTCCTAGTGTATAAAAAATTTATACCGAACACTCCCAACGCTTCGTTAGTAATGATGATGTGTGCGGATAGTCCAGTAAAAATATGAAAAAAATCCCTTGACCCCAAACAAATTGCAATAGTTTGTTTTATGACTGGAACTTGTTCTATGGGTGTCAAGGAACATCCCACCCAAAATCCCCCAAAATCTGACGACGGGAAATTACGTAATCAGCATAAATCGAATATGGCCGCCAAAGTACTTTTTGAGGTGGTGTATCTCCTTAACAGTTGCTTTTAGGGCCTATAAACGTATTACAAATGTATATAAATGTGGTACCAAAGAATGGATTAAGCCCATCAAAAGCACTGGGGGACGTAGATATGACGTAGTTATGACGTCATAGTGATATTTCGACATGAATATGACATCACTGCCACAAAGAACACCCAAATCACTAGGTCAACTCACCAGAATCCCAATTAAAGCAGCCTATGCATATCCTTTATGTGTTATTCATCAATGCAAAAAGTGAACTCCTTTTAAGTCAAGTCATGTTTCAACACTGATCATCATTACAAAATTCACGAAAATATCCCTCTGCTATATGCAGAGAGTCCAAATCTTCTGTGTCAATTGAATGTTCCTGTATGTGCCTTCTTGGCATTCCCCACAAGCACTGGTACATTCAAGTGGTTGTTGTCGCCGAGTCCCTTTGCACTGACATCAGTCATCTTGATGATGAGTGATTCTGGTGCTGGTAACGAATCCATTGTTTTAGGATAAAATGGACCGTTCTTTAAGGTCCAGCCCCATTCCTCTGGTCGGACGTCATTTACTTTTCCCACCCAGGTTTGAACTTGGTGGTAAACAAGGAATGAACGTCATTTGACAAGAGTCAGATGCTGGTGGAGGCTGCGAGCATCAATGTTAGTTATTTACCAACCACTTTGTTTATGAATCGCTTTTCCGCAACATATCCAATGTATGGAGTACCCCCCTCCCGCTGCATAAGGGGAGACAAGTAGCTTTTCCCTGCATTCACAAAACTTTCCAAGCACCTGCTTCCGAAGAGAACACCTTTGCAAGTTTCATAAACTCCTTTCCATCGCTGTTTAACAGTTGAGAAGATGTGTCACATCCAGACATTGCATTGGATGAATGGAAGGACCTGGCAAATATGTGGACCGAGCTTGTCTTTAAGGAGGCAAAATGTTTAACAGAGGGAACCTTGAGCTTGCTTTCTCAGATCTAAAATGAAAGCCCTTTGCATCTGGTTTCAAATGGTGGCACATGAGAATGAGAATGAGAAGGTCGGTGTCTTCTCCAATGACATGGGTCACTCCTTTAATTGAATATTCTCCTCCCATCAAGTTGTGAATGCAGGGGAAAGCTACTTGTCTCCCTCTGTGGTGGTGGGAAGGGGGATGCATTGGATATGTTTTAGAAAAAAAAGCAGTTCACAAACAAAGTGGCCAGTAGGATACCTAGTGCTGTGTTGATAACCTCCTCCAGCGTCCGACTCTGCCAAATACCATTCACTCCGAGTTTACTACCATGTTTAAACCTGGGTGGGAGAAGGAAATGATGTTCGAGCAGAGGAATTCTGCTGGACCTTAAAGAACGGTACGCTTAAATGCTAAAACAAATGACCCGTTACCAGCACCAGAATCACTCGTGAAGGTGATTCTGTGACAAAAATCGATGTAGCTGCAGAAAACATGAACTTGAATGTACCAGTGCTTGTGGGGAATGCCGAGAAGGCACAAGCAGGAATATTCAATTGACATCATCCAAGAGGAAGTTACACGTAAGTAGGGAAGTTTGGCAACCTTATGGTTTACGTCTACGTTTACGATTTAACGACGTCATGACGTCATCACAGAGGAGGTTTCCCGTGTAATTTAAAATGTTGTCGATGTATCCCATTTTTGGCCGGCCCTCAAAGAGATAGGTTCATCATTCATGTCAAAATATCACTATGACTTTATAACTACGTCATATCTACGTCCTTCACTGCTTTTGATGGGCTAAATCCATTCTTTGGTACCACATTTATATACATTTGTAATACATTTATAGGCCCTCAAAAAGTATTTTGGCGGCCATATTGGATTTATGCCGATTACGTAATTTCCCGTCGTCAGATTTTGGGGGATTTTGGGTGGGATGTTCCTTGACACACATAGAACAAGTTCCAATCATAAAACAAACTATTGCAATTTGTTTGGGGTCAAACTTATATTTACTGGACTAGGAGGTTTTTGGCAAAAGAACCTCTTGTTGCCGTATTGTAGGACGCGTGTGAAGGTTTTGAAGAACAAGAAGAACCTGCAAGCGATATTTGACCTTGTTTATAAAGATGAGAACGGGATATTTCGCCACATGGAACAAACACAACCAGGGCCGACCAGGGTTACCCTGGAGAATTTTGATCGGCAGTTGAAACTGAAGAGTTGAATTGTGGAAGAGAACATAGGTTGTTTTCCCATTCTCAAGTTTCCGGTGTAGGTCGTAAAATGTCAAGGACATTGCTGATGGCGCGGACACGAAACAATAGAAAACAAATCTTAACATATCCACGGTGTAAATAAGCTGGTGGACATGTCCACTAACATCAACTTCTTTGCATTTTTCTTTCGGCGGAGGAGGGAGATTTACAGTCAATTTCCCACTTGATAACTGATACACCCGTATTTCCTTAATAATGAGATATTTTCTTCGGGTCTTCCTGACAAGAATATACAGGAGATAGTCAAGAAGGCTGGTGGAATAGAAAACGGTATCTTTAGATAAACGGAAATAGTAGGTGAAATTATATGATAGGGGAGAGTGGGGTTAGTTGAGCCAGTGGCCAAGTTGAGCCACCCCCTATTACTCAGGAAGTAGACAGGACAGAGCACTGCTGTTGCTATCTATTGAGAGAGGAGAGAAGTACCTCCTCACCCATGGAGCCATGACAGCTAAATGGAAGAGGTGTGACAAATAGGCATTAAAAACCGATTTTAACCCCCAAAAGTAAATTTTAACATGCCAGACTGTAATGCAGCCTCCTACTGCAATGGTAGTAGGTCAGTCGTCCTGCTGTCCAGTATTTTGTCAGTTGGTACTTAAGTGACCTATATATATGTACCATGTATGGTTGGATGTGTAGATGATGGTGGATTACTAAGGATTGGTAGGGGAGAGTGGGGTAAGTTGAGCCAGTGGCCAAGTTGAGCCACCCCCTATTACTCAGGAAGTAGACAGGACAGAGCACTGCTGTTGCTATCTATTGAGAGAGGAGAGAAGTACCTCCTCACCCATGGAGCCATGACAGCTAGATGGAAGAGGTGTGACAAATAGGCATTAAAAACCGATTTTAACCCCCAAAAGTAAATTTTAACATGCCAGACTGTAATGCAGCCTCCTACTGCAATGGTAGTAGGTCAGTCGTCCTGCTGTCCAGTATTTTGTCAGTTGGTACTTAAGTGACCTATATATATGTACCATCTATGGTTGGATGTGTAGATGATGGTGGATTACTAAGGATTGGTAGGGGAGAGTGGGGTAAGTTGAGCCAGTGGCCAAGTTGAGCCACCCCCTATTACTCAGGAAGTAGACAGGACAGAGCACTGCTGTTGCTATCTATTGAGAGAGGAGAGAAGTACCTCCTCACCCATGGAGCCATGACAGCTAGATGGAAGAGGTGTGACAAATAGGCATTAAAAACCGATTTTAACCCCAAAAAGTAATGCCAGACTTTAATGCAGCCTCCCTACTGCAATGGTATTAGGTCAGTAGGCCTACTGCGCAGTATTTTCTCAGTTGGTACTTAAGTGACCTATAATATATGTACCAGGTACTGTAGGCCTAGTTTCTGCACCAAGCTAGTGCATCAGTTGCTCAACAATACCCTATGCACAATTTACCCCAAGGGGTGGGTAAGTTGTGCCAAAGGACAATTTTTTTTCAGCATCCATCTGCCACGAAATGTCAATCAGTGAACTGAATATCTCTCACCCACAGCACAACCAACTACCTGCAGCATAATCCTGTACCACTGATTGAATGCTCTGTCCAGCCTTTAAGCAGCATTTCCCAGATATACCTTACTATGCTCAACTTACCCCACTCTCCCCTACCCTATAAACGTTTTTTTTATGCGGAGTGTACACCAGGATCCTCGTCCAAGGCACTGGCTGCTCTATGTAACTTACCGTTACAGATGGCTGTATAAGGTGAAATGAAAGGTCGAGGAATTTTTCCTTTGAACTGATTGGTGGAATAAACGACATTCGATGACGTAATCTGTAGTTATAAACTTTCTTTACCTATGAACATGATGAAAATGAGGTCAGAAACGTTGGAATGTAAAATTTGCATTCGGTAGCTCAACTCCCTCTGATATGTAGCATAGGATTTTATCACTAAAAAGAATTGGTCGTGCCAGCAAAGCGTCTTAATACATGGTCGATCTCCGCCATCTTGGATACATTAGTGCTAATTACATGTATGAAATAATAACCTCTGAAAAACGCCTTATTTCACGACTGGCATGGCTTCACTCTCTTTGGATGCCATTTAGCACGCGGTCAACCACAGAGGCCTGTCTTCGAATTCACTAAATTACATAAATTTGTAATTTCAAATTTGGACCGCGAAAACTTATATGTAGACAATCACTTTTTACTGACGGCAACAGTTTCCTTATGTTCATATCAGGTCGACCTTGCGACGGCACAGAACAAGTGGCGACTGAATTTTCCGCATCACACTGCGTCTGAGGCATGACCACGTGGTACATGGTGTGACACGACTGCAGCTGCGTCTCATCTGCGACGATAGGCATCAGTCTCCGATCAAGGATCAAGAATCGCAAGAGTTGAACATGTTCAACTTCTCTGCCATTCCGCGACGGGCTAATCCACTCGCAGTCGACCAGACTGTCCCACGATGAGCGCACACATTTTCACTTTTGCGACCTGACCATGGTTTCTTCAATTGATGGGTCTGTTCCATCGTTCCGGCAGGCAATCATAGGTGCGACCTGACATCAGCATTTAGGTCTCATATCACACGATCGTAAACTTCAACTGAAACGAAATGCTCTCGTATGCCTGGAGCAGTCCTTGGAGAGCGTTTAAAATGCAATAATGCACCATCGGTGGGGTTGAATAAGTAATGAGTCGAAACCCCATCGTTGATATTCGGGTAAAAAGTCGCAATCTTCTCTGTAAACTTTTTTTTTCCAGAGTCCTGTCTTACGAGACCGTCCTTAGGGTGAAAAATACGTGTAATTCCGGCAGCAATAACCCTCGGAAAACAAATCATGAACAACATATTGGAAAACGAACTAAAATTTATATCGACAGGACCACCAGGGCAATACCTCAAGAACTGCCTCGGCGAGTATTTTGTTAGCCGGTAATTATCAATGAGAAGATAGGCAAGGAGGTATATTCCTTCAAAACCATAAACATTCCTGGTGATGATAACTTGTACTCGGCTTGTCAAAAGAAAGAATATTCCATTTTTAAGGACAAAATGAACTCGACCAGTTTCGTTTGACAAATTGATGTCATAAATAGTTGCGCCGATGAAACTTCTAGAGCAATACACGAGGACTTTCCCCACATATCCTAGACCTACGAGAAAGTCTACTCCTCGGGAAAGGCATTGATTTGTGTTAGGTACAATGACGTTCCCTTCAAATGTCCCCCTTTTAACGTCATACAGGAGCCAGGTTTTTTTTCCTTTGGACAGAAATACCAAACAGCATGTATCTCAAGTACATAGATGGCACCGAGCCTTTGGTTTGTTTGTAGAAATACGTCTTGTACTCTATTCCAAAGTAGCTACTTTTGTAAGCATACACAACAACGTTCGTTATTGGTGTTTCCTTTGGCATTTGAATCTGTACTATCTTCCCTGATGCACGGACCGGGAACAATAAATCCTGCATGGCTGACATCAGCGGTGGTCGGAAAGGGATCACCTTTCCTAGTTTATATTTAATCCTTGCTGGCTCCTTCAAGAATCATTTATGCACCGGTCAATAGGCATCTTGAACTACCCCCCCCCCTCAAGCATTCACCCTGGATTCACCGTTGGTACAATAAAATAGGGTCAAGATTCACCCCAAATTCACTTACAGCTCAGAAACATCCGCTGAATATTCACATTCAAAACCTTGTCAAGGATTTAACATTCGTTCAAGATTCACAACAAAATAACCTGACTAGAAAAATTTGGTCAAGATTCACTTGATTTCCAACACACCAAATAGGCATAGTGAAAGCCAGAAACTGTATGTTAAATCTACCTTTTTATTCCCCGGTGACTTTGAATGACTGCAACCTGTGGACAAAACCACACTGAAGCTTTACGTAAATATTTGTAAACAAACGGGCGCCATTTTCCTCGAAAGGGTCTATTGCGTTTTCACTAGTCAGTCAGTCAGTTCAGGGGTGATTCTACAGCAAAATTCACCAGTAGTGACATGGTATTGCATATTTGTGATCAGAATGTCATCATCAACTTATTTTCATATAACTCGCTAATCACAGTGGATTCTTTTGGTCCTGACTTTTACCTTTTCCTTCGCAATAAATCGCGGAATTCAACAAAACTCTGGCCGGCCATGACACGGCAGCGTGCTCAATCTCACCCCCACGATCTTCAGAAGAAATCTGACACCTCTGCTGGAATAAGCATGTCGATCAGTGGCATGACTAATGCTATTTTTGGTCGAAATTGAATACAAATATAAAACAAGAGGCCCATGGGCCTTGCGCTCAGCTGACTATGACCTGCCAACTCAAGCATAGCATAGCATAACGTTCCAAGATGGCCCTTGTAGGGTCTTCGACGTACGAATACGACGTACGAATAGTGCACCTAAATGGTTAGCAAGCAAATATTAGCGTTCCTCGTGCAAATCAGTGGAAAGGGGTTAATATCACTTCATGAATCGAAAGAGATATCTTATCAGACCACTTGGACCGAGGAGGGGTTAATATCTCTTGGTGAATCGAGATTACACCCATTTGGTGGGAAGGGGTTAATACCGAGATACCGAACCGAGATAGATAGGCCTATGTTGTGTCATATCACCCATTATTGGTGGGAAGGGGTTAATATATCACTTATGAATCGAGATGGATATCGTATTAGACATACTGGGTGAGGAGGGGTTAAAAACAGAGGCCTGCAATTCTTGGTGAGTCGAGGCAGATATCTTTTGACACCCAGTGGATGGTAATCCAAAGAAGAAAGCACAAAAATTGACACACAAAGTGGTAAATATCAAGAAGTCAACTTCCAGGACTTAGCAAATTTTCGACCCCAACCGGAGTCTTCTTCAGGCTGGCACTTTTCCACACTAGATTTCAGAAAAGACTGAGCTGAATCCCAAATGTAGATCTGAAATACCCTGTGCAAACAGGAGGAGTCAGCAATTAAGGAATGAATAGAGGCCAAGCCCCAAGAATTGGTTGCTAGACCTAATCAATAAAAGAGTGTCTGTAATTAGTAGAAAACTAATTAGGCTGAAAGAAAGTTTAATAACTTATGACATGTGTAATTTAAAATAAGCAAGACTGACATGAAGATAATGTATGACCTGTAAAAATGACATGGAATGAAGAGAAATGCAGCTAAAGAATAGCGCCTACAAATAAACAGAGTATGGCGTCAGAATAAAATGAACAGATATAGAAAGAAAGACTAGGAGACCGGAAAAAGCAAATCACTGACCAATGAACAGAATAGGGGAAGGGAAAGGCCTAAACCAGAAAGGCACGACACATTCGCCCCTAACTGGAAGAAACATAAAGGCCTACTAAGGGGAGAAAAGGGACAGGAGCCAAACTCAACTTCCTGACAAAAAAGTAGTAAAGGGGAGCTATGGGGTTATCAGAAACTCAGCTTCTGGTGTTAAGACCTGAGGGGGTGATGGTTTTAAGGGTCCACATCCACCGTAACTCTGTTTTGAGGAGGGTCGTCTCATCCGGACATGTCTCCAGTATGGTGAACATCAGGTCCTTGACAGAATGTCCTGGCAGCTTGAAGTGGGCATAGAGTATTGAGCAGTGACGATCTTCCTCTTTCCCTAACCTGATATTGGACTTGTGGCTGTTCATCCTTTTACGGAAACACAATGGTCTGTCCAACCATGGAAGTATTATTGAGAAGGAGCGAGCACGGCCCTAATCGCTGTGACCACAATTCCACGCCCCCATTGTTTGCCTTTGTTCCCGCCTATTGTCCGGTACGCAAGCTGAGCTCCTTGAAGGCAATCATGAATTCCGCACAGCTCTCAAAGTGCAGCGCCATCTTTAATTGATATCGCGTCGACCCAATCATATTCTTGCGTTTTTCTCCACGTTGGGAATTAGATAACCGGCTATTTCGAAGACAACTCAATTTGGTAAACTCTCCGCTGTAATTTAGTGTAAAAATCATCGAAAAAGACCAATTTCCAATAAAGATATCTACGTTTTAAGGTAAACATGATAATGATAATGATAATGAGATTCTTCGCATCTGAAAAGTTTGAAGAGGATTGCGTTATGATAGTTTAAAAGATGATTAGTTCAGGTAACATATACGGGTGGTCGTTTCAGTGCGAGATGCTGCGAGGTGCTGTTTTTGACGCGATGAAAACGATGAATTTTTCAGTTTTCGTGCGTAGGCAACATCCACTGCCATTGTTCTCTTCTATTGTTTGGACTCTGACCATTGTTCAAGGGAAGTGCTGACTGCACACGGAAATTACCGAAGATTAGATCGGCTTTTTCCGACCATCGTGCGGCGTTATTAGCCTATTGTCTCCTTCTCAACCTCCATGGTCCAACGTACTGGTTGATGGTGGTGCATCTGGTACAGGTGATGCAGTAGACAACATTTTTGCTATCACAATCTGCCGTGACATTTTCTCTGTGAAGGCCTATTAGAGGAGATCTATTTTGCACGTCCAGAAATGAGTATTTAATCACTGCGCAGTAAGCTTTCACGTTTCCATAGTGGTATTGAATGTAGTGCCTGAATGACCGAGTGGCTGACGTTGAGTGGCTGCGTGAAACCGCATCTGCGCTAGAGATTGGGACGAAAAACATCAGGAAGTATGGCAAGCTATTAGGGAGGCCTGTTGTGTACAATCTTACATTCGGAGGGCGAGGTGAGTTTGAGCCAGGAATCCCTAACGTAGTGGAATAGCTAGAAAACAGGACATGCCATGTTTGTAAAACGAATCATGTGGATGATGAATCGCACTTCCTTCTAGAATGTGACGGATATCAATCCATAAGGAGGATGCAATTCTTTGATTCGCTAGAAAAAATAACACCTCCCTCTTTTATAAATCTTCCCACAGACGACAAATTTAACTGGTTGCTACTATGCGAGGACAAAAACATCCTGAATCATTGAACTAAGATGGGAATTTGGCCTAGTGGTTTAAGGTGTGCTGCCCCTTAGTGCTGGCGATTGATGCCTCATGCGAGGGTCCGTGGGTTCGAATCTGCTAGAAGGACTTTCACATTAGAAACCCGTTTCTATTTCATATCTGAATCTGTTAAGAAATTTTATTGGAGAATGTTTTTACAGAGAAAACTTGCACTAAAACTCGTACATTGAAAAATCTCATATCCCCTCAGTATGTTCATCACTACATCCCATATTTTTCTACAGATCTTATTATTTTGTCTTTTTACTTTCAATATCGCCCGTATAGCATTAATTAGTCTATATTAAAATCCAATCAGAGTTAATGTAAATACTGTAATTTCTCATGTTACCCCTCTGAGGGTCGACTATTGATTTTATAAAGGATTTTGAATTGGAATTTAAATTTTGTACTGTGCCATGTGCCATGTGCGTGCTATGTTCTACGTACGCACAACTGATTGTTTTTGTCAATGTACGGCTACCGCATCTTGACTACCAAGGGTTGTGACATCTCTCCGCCCTCCGACTACGCTCGCACAAACCCTTCACGAACTTCGCTGTGGTAAGCTGTTTCCAACCCGATGTTCCTGTTTGTGGACTGACTACCGCTGTTAGTTTTCGTTTTTCAACATTTGCAATCAACCTGAACATTTCTAAATACCACGTCAGCTTTTCTGTACACGTAACTTCTCTGGTTTAGAAAATTTGTTGTTTTTGTTCAATACAGCATAGTTCATGCGAGTAGTGGGTAAATCGCAATTGATACAATGGCTGACCATCCTCGTTTCTAATACTTTCCAACCACAAAATATACAGCGGTTGGTTTAATTGGCTTATTGCCAACCTGCGAGCGAGGTTGGCTAACAAGTCGTCAACCGAGAATTAACAGGGTCTAAGTGCATTTTTTACTTGAACATCACTTCCTGTGCTTATAAGGGACTAAAAGCACAGGAAATGGGTCAAGCTAAAATGCACTTAGACCCTGTTAATTGTCGGTTGACGAAGTGTTCTGATTAATGCACCGCAACTCGAGGTGCGAGAGAAACAGAAATCCTGGCGAAGTTCTCCATGGGTTTGTGCGTACGAAGTATGAGGTAGTACAGACACATGGTGGGCTACCCGGTGCCGCCGGTAAGGCATGTTTTATAAGCTTTGCTGCTAGGCCTAGTCTATTTTCTTCAAAACGTTGGTTGACGATTCGACGCCTATTCGTTTTCAGCAATTGTGTTTTCTTTCAAGATTCACCTTTGGAGTCAATTCACAGTATTATCTCTCACCAAAGATTTACAACTCATTCACAAAGAGGTGGGTAATTAATTGATTAAAGATTCGGCGCCGACTCGGCGTCGAATAGTCGTCGATGCTTGGGGGGGAGTTCAAGATGCCTATTGACCGGTGCATTAGACAAGAAAGAATAACGAGTCACATTGTCATCAGAATTGCTTTTAGAACACCGGTGGACAGGCGGGTTCCAAAGGTAACTAAGTGACAATTCTTCTCTTATTGTATAATACAGCTAAGACCAGGCGAGTGTTGTTATCTATAGTCTATTTTGCCCCTCGCGTCGGATGTTGGTCGATGTTGATAAAAAACATCGAGACTGATACCAGGAGTGTCATGGGCTTATTCCTTTGGGTCCGAAAATGCTAACTTTGATGTTGGTTTTATTGCCAACTTCATAACTGCCATGTTGAACTGCCGCGTAATGCGGGTGATCCACGGACTTCGTGACGAGTTAACGATCAGTTTGCGACAGTTTACGACAGCAGTCGTGAACGAATCGCAAACCCGTCGTGAAATAGTCGTTAGAAAAATGACATGTCATTGAAGCTGATGCAGCCCGATTCTCGTCGCCTCGCTGCGAGATCTTGCGATATTTGGAGAGGTCTTCTGTCTACAAAGAAGACGAGAATCCCACCTTGTGAGTTGCCCAGGTGCGCGATGACTGGGAACGAGGCTGAAGCAGATAAAAAATACATTAAAAAATACGGAGTCCATCCTGTTTCGACGTCAGAAGATGATGTCAGACGGCGTAGAATCACGTGATGTCACTCTGGACGTGGATTGGCCAAATCGCCTGCAACAGAGCACACTTTACGACGAGTTTATGGCCAACTCAATCATGTTTAATCTCATCGAAAACTCGTTGCAAACTAGTCGTAAACAGAAATCAGTCGCGAACGAGTCGCAAACGAATCGTGAACCAACGTTGATCCACTGACCCTCGTAAATTTGTCGTCAACCCGTCGTAAACTAGCCGCATACTAATCGTCCTCGTCGTAAATTCGGTGGATCACTCGCATAAAGTGGAGTACCCAAAAATCCACGTTTCAAACGAAAATACGCGCCGTGCTCCCGCGCCAAGGCCATTTGGCCCCCATGTTTCCCACCGACGGGAGGGTGTTCACTATCGGTAAATTTACCATTCGATGTAGGCCTACTGCTAGGCTTTGCCACCTCACGACTTTATATCGGCCACAGCTGATAGCAAGGAAACGTGGAAATGACGTGAAAAAAACGTGAATGTCTGACGTGGAAATCACGTCTAAAAAGACGTAATTCCAACGTTGATCTGCTCATGGAAATCACGTGGTTAGCACGTCGTTTCTTTACGCGAATATAACATGCATAAGACGTCTTTCCAACGTGACACGTTTCTGCAATTCAATCATATGACGTCGTTTCCACGTGATTTTCACCTGTTTATCAACCAGTTTCCATTGTATTTTCAACCAGTTGTGGTGTCGGCTTTCAACCAGTTTTCAACCAGTGACTTTTTTCAGATTTTAACTTTTAAGTTGGATACTTGCAACTGCCCATACATGTAGTATGGCAGGAGGAGCATTCCTGATGATCAAAAAACCCTGATCAGGGGACTCTGTTAGGCCGAGTCGGCCGCAACACTGAAGTTGCTACAACATAATGAGAGATGATGACGAGATTCAAATGATGATGACGAGATTCAAATTTCTTAAAAACTTATGTGGTGTAGGTCACGCATCGTTTCCTAATATTTTAACACTGATGAAAATTATGAGGATAGTTTATGGTACCAACTAATGCCATTACAATGTTGGTATTAGTTGTCCCAATGCTTTAATATACCACATTTTTCATTGCGCTGATTAGTTATTAGGATTTGTATTAAACAATATTTGACGTCTTTCCCACGTGATTTCTACGTCTTGTATAAAAAATGTTTTTTGGGGGGGGGGTTCTAATGGTTTTTTTATTTTGTTCATTGTTTATACTATTCATTAGTAACATTATTATTATTATTATTAACATTCACAAAAACATTGACTTTTTGAAACTTGTCTTTTATGACACGTAATTTTGATGTGATCATTTAACGTATTTTCAACCACTTTGGTGGTCGTTTAAAACTGGTTGAAAACATGACGTCACTAAAACGTGACAATTCGTTTTCACACAAGAGGGGCATAAAAACGTCGAATAATCACGTGAAAAACACGTTGAAAACTTGTCGTGAAAAAACGTGTGACGAGTTTGACCAGTAATAACCAGATTGCCACGTCTTTTAGACGTCATAATGCTGTCCCCATGCATCATGCACCATGCATGTAATGTACATACTTCACGACGGCATGGCAGGCGACTGGCCGATGAGTGAACATGAAGTAGGCCAAGGCTCATTCGGGAAATTTAGACGGCAGAGCAAAAACCCCTGTCCGATCTGATCCGATTCACTCGACCCACATTCAGCCGGATGTGGTCTTCAGGATGTGCACGCATTTACAGGACTCAATTTGACCAGGAAGCATTCCGGCTTTAAACCTACACCCACGGTATAAAAGGAGGGAGTGTGGTAGAATATTTAAATGGCTGCCAGGGAAATTCAAATGCAGATCTCCTGTGTAATTTTTCATGTTTTGTCTGACATCTCTGAAGTTAGCTCCCTTTAGATATTAGTACTGTTATACCAGTTTTATGAATATCCCAGGATATATATTCTAACGAAATCTTGTGATAAAAGTGCATCTTACACATGAATATTTCAGTTTGAAGTGCAAAGTAGATACCAGGAAAAGTCAGTTGAATATTTTGATTGACAAATAGAATGGTCATGTGACCAATGTTTTAGATCTGGTTGCCAAGACACCAGCATGTAAACAATATGGTGGACCAGAGGGGATGCAGACACTGAATTCATCCTACCTGAAGCTCTAAATCTGTTTCAATTCAATCAGAGTTACTAATCCAGACTTATTTATAAATGAGTAGAGTATCCAATAGTTCAGATAAATATACCCTGACATGCTCAACATCCTTGTGAAATCCACTACAGCTATCACATTCCCAAGACAAGTCACAAGTGTAAAGTCTTTCTACTGCTATCAATATAGGACTCAGTTTCAATCTTCACTAATCACTAGTCACCAATAAAAATGCGAGAATCATGGTACCGGTAATTGAAACAATAATCCATCCATATTCCAAAGAGTTTTAAAATGAATATCACATGATTCAGTCAGAATAAAAGACAAACAAGTAGCATACATATGAAAGCACTGGTCACTGCCACCTATGACCCATATACGGAACACTTGGAAGGTTTGGATAAAGTCCACGAACAAATGTTACAACACAGTCAGGCATGATTTCTCGGACACTCCAAACAGTAAACCTGTCATCCCGAGCTCTCTGTTCCTTCTTTTCAATATATCTCCTATCATACCATGCTCCTCGGTCACTGAGCATTTTCCAGAACTTCCGGTACTTCCCTTTCCGAATGGCACTATTCCTAGCATGCGGTGGCTGTCCTTGGCCAAACCATCTCTGAGGAAAATGAAGCACACAAGGCGAGCAGAAACAGTGTGGACATTCATTGGCATCCTGTACAGGAGGTATGACAGGCACTGGAACATCATCCACATCAACGTTTGGCACGTCCTCATCAATGATGACCGTTGCTAAAACGAACAATCCCCTGCAATAGGCCTTGTTCTCGGAAACTTTCCATAAATGAAGCTCTTCGAATGATTTACCAGAAACCAAACTGTTGTTTTTTTTCTTTGAGATATGTGCGCGGATCCACATATTGAGCACGGTACCGCCTTCCCCCCGGACCTAGATGATCCTGTCTATCACGGTTACGACTACTACCAGATCTTCCACAACGACACGAATGTGGGTGTCCAGTGTGATAACAGTTACTGGTTCACAGGAACCAATCAGCGGAACGGATCGATTCGATGTCGGGTCGAGAATTGTGGAGCTCGCTGGGATCCTAGCGAGAAAGAAGCCTGCCGTGCTGGTAGAGTATCGATACATGTAGCATTTTGAGAACTTCGTGTTGCAGAGTGGCGCATGCGCTGTGAACAGAGTAGGCCGAAACCGCCTGTCAACTGTTTCAGGCCAAGGAAAGTGTGTCCTTTATCGGAACACAGTTTTTCCGAATATACGGCTTTGTTATATTTTTTGCTAACATCACTACAGAACTTTGTTTGCAAATTTGACTTTACTTTGCAGCTCAATGCAACCCTATCCCTTTCTACGGTGGTTTTTTCAAACAATCTACCGGCAGATTAGGCTTACCGTGCGCTGTCAATAGCAAAGATTTGGACGAACCCATAACGGCGAACAAATCAGCGTGCCTGGTTTGTCATCCTGGATTCAATATAATGGTAGGAGATCGTATGGTAGCCGGCTCAATTCGGGTTTGGTGTGGTCCTGATGGGAGATGGGACACACGTTTCCAGTGTAAAAATCAGATTGGTAAGCAAGTTGTACATAATGCCATGAAAATTCCACGATCATGCAAATTAATCACCAAATTGCGTGTTTGAACCAGTACGGCTGTTCTGTTGTTCCATTGTTCTTTGCATACAACCCGAAGGCAACATTGAATTGAATCGCTGACATAGGGTGACGTCAAATATTTGGACTAAGCTAAAACTGAGATAGCCTAATCAGAGTTTTATCCCACTTGGTAGGTTTTAATCTGACTCCTAAAACCTACCTCAGATTAAGACTTCATTAAAACTTTGTTGAAACCTAGATAAAACCCTGACTAAAACTTGGTTAAAATTCAGATTCATGGAATCTGTTCTACCTTCATTTAGTTGAAGATGTCTCCGAAATGGCTCTCTACAGGGTGGGCCAAAACATGCTGTAAATGCTCCCTTTACTGAATTTGACTGTTTTACCGCAAAGATCAATAGGGCCGCTGGGGTAGCAATTTAGGGCAATTAAGACCATAGGTGTGAAAACAGTGACATAAGGACCTTAATTAGCCCTAATTAAGGACCTGGCTGAGGTGTCAAAGTCACTTTTCTTGCAATATGTTTCAAATTCAAACAGTATCAGTTTATTTCAAATGCTCTCACTAGCAGAATACTTCAACAACGAAGAAAATCCGCCAGCAAATAAAGATTTTACAACATTTTTTTGTAAGCATTCACTCATCTGTGCTATTCCTCACAATGAGTATATCCCCTCATCTGTTATAATACAATTGGTATGAATGAACCAAGTGTTTCCTGATTGGCTGTGCTGGTGTGCTGTCAATCATACTACATGTACTGTATAATATGACTTATCCGGCCACCGCGGCCAACCTGCGAACCACGGGAATTATTGACTATACACAATCCAGGCCAAGTTTTTATGAAAGGCCTAATTAGGGTTACACATCACTTGTAAGTTTCTTTTCAAGGGCAGACCGCAGTTTTATTCCACAGTAGGCCGAGGTTTAATTGACACCATTTACAAATCGTATTGGTGGTCAATTCATATTGACAAAAGTGAAACTGACCCTCACCGCGGGATATCCATTACGATGCTCACCAGGCGTAAGACGATTTCCATTGAACATGTAACCCTGACTAGGCCTTTCATAACTTGGCCTGGATCGTGTATAGTCAATAATTCCCGTGGTTCGCAGGTTGGCCGCGGTGGCCGGATAAGTCATATTATACAGTATATGGGCACACTGTCTTTGAGGTGCAATGGTGGTGTGGTGAGGGGAAGTTTTGTGGGACAGTGTGAGTGTGACCCTAAAAATGTGATGAGATAGTGTCAAAATCTTTGAATAGCAGGGATTTCAGCAGCACTCTGTTCCATTTGATGAAGTGTAAAGAAGATAGTAATTCGTGGAGCAAATGTCCTCAGTCCTAGTTAGTTGAGCACTTCATAGGCCTACTTAGATTACATGCACTGGACTAAGCCAGAAGTGGTGGAATAGTGCCAAAATCATTAAAAATTAAAGGCCCTGCATAATGATGGGAGCGAGGTGTGGTGAAGAGAGTAGTCCATGGAGAAAATGTTCAGAGTGCTCTTTGTCACAATACTTTACAGGCAACAGGCAATGCATAAGACTGTAAAAAGTTATGTTTGAGAAGTGCCAATATCCTTTGGCATCACTAAGGCTTCCTGTACATAGAAGTATACGGTATTCGGTATTTGGTGCACGTTTCGTAATGCACGCGTATACTAGGAAACGAACAAGTTTATTTCCAATAGCCAGTTACATAGCACTATACGCGGAACGGTGCACGCTATTCGCGTATAGAAGGAATCGCGCTTGCACGATTTTTCCTCTGCGTGTACTGAGCGTGGTCAGGAGAATAGGCATAGATTGGCCAGTTAACTCATTCCAAATAATTTTTTTCGCTGATTTTCAGCAGAAATATAAACCCGGCAATCAAAGTCAAAGAATATTGGTAGTCACTATCTGATTGTGAAACAAAGTTCAGGTTCGAATATCCAGCAAAAGATTTTACAGAGTATTCAGCAAATATTTTACAGAGTGTCTCCAAAATGCTAACCCTTTCTTGGTCACTCGGGGATTGGGTGTAAAAAACGTCCTGACACATCCTTCACATGTCTTAGTACTTTCCATCAATGCAAATCCAACGATAAAATGGCCGAGTTCAGCCCAACGTATATCCTATATAAATCGCCGTATCCGTATACCGTATA
>NMRB01001178.1:124166-156422 GCA_002633025.1 Notospermus geniculatus
GGAACGAGAACACAAGCCCGAGACTCCATTACCCGCCGGCCCCCGACCACGATACTCATCCGTCTCAACGTGCCCTCCTTCCGCCGCCATGCAGAAAAGAGAAGGGTTCGCTCCCTTACCGACAAGGGTCACTGTGGATCTGACCGATTCCACAGTGACCCCTGTCTGTGCGTGAGCTCACGGTATTGAGTATTGGGCGGGAGTGAAGAGCACCGACGCAAGCTCCTCCTCTATCTCCCTGCCCTGACTCACGCCCCAGCCATGCCAGCACCCTTCTCCCAATACTCAAACTCTTCCACTCTCCCACTCTTCCACGGCCCAGGGGGAACTCCCGTAATTGCCCGTCCACGCCGACTGCACTCTGTCTCCTCAACTCCCGGATTAGGGCATCCACCTCCCCATCCGGCCCCGAGGCATAAACCATTTCTGGAACAAAACCACACCTTCCAGCGCAGACCAGCGGAGACGATTGAAGGAATTCCCCCACCCACGGCCCTCGGGATCAGATGCCTCCGAGCCAGAGCGGGAAAAATCCACAACCACAACTAGCGCGGTAACGAAAGAGACCTGTTGCACCTGCAAAGCCCATCGACCTCTCAATAAACATTCACTTCCCGTTCAAAGCAACAGACCGATGTCAATTTCCAAGCCTGAGCCAATAATAAGCCTTTTGTTCAGCTTGACGAACAATACCACAGGCCGACGCCACTGCGCATGCGCAAAAGGAAAAAAATCGATCAACACCGTCCCAATACATGTGGTCTTGCATGCAGGCCCCTTGTTACCATGCATGCTGCATGTAGGCCCCTTGTTACCCTACATGCCACCTCTCTGACGACCCTCACTCGTCAGTCTGACGACCCTCACTCGTCAGTACATGGCCCTTACCGCGCCGAATGGTCACCGTTGAATGGCATAACCCAGACGACGCGGATAGCCTTCCAGTAATGAAAAAATAAACCAACTTACTCAGGAGCGAAACAGTGCCGTCCACTCCGGCCGCCATGCAGAAAAGAGAAGGGTTCGCTCCCTTACCGACAGGGGTCACTGTGGATCTGTATAGACCTACTGGTGGGCCTAGTTATCCGTGCTAGTCGTCATGCAAAACCCACGGTCAGTAAGTGCGGTAGGCCTACTCATTCGGCATCGGTTATCCAGGCATTGCTTACGAATTGTGATGTAAACATAGCACAAAGGGGCAGGCAAGACGTCAATCATACATGGTCAGCTCTATTCATGGATTCGAACCATGAGGTCAAAGTTATACAGAATGGGCGTGGCTTGAATATCCAGAACCGGTGTAATATTTATCATTGCACCCCTAACAGGAATGCCCGGGGAGGCAATGACGTTTGTCATTGCCTCCCCGGGCATTGTTGTTAGGGGGCAATGAGCGGCATTACAACTATAATGATTATGACTGCCCCCCATCTGTGAATGCCTCCTCGAGTCTATTTCATACAGCTATTATTAGGCCTACGTAGAGGTTCGGTTCATTGGAAGGAAATTTTCGGTCTGCTGCCAGCTCGCCCCGTAGATGAGGAAGGGTAATTAAGGGTGATTAGGGTTTGGAATAAAACCTCACCTTTGAGTAAAGGGGGATTGACGACATGAAACGCGCAACATGGGGAGCCCAATTTTGGTCTGGAGACCAGGTTGTATGATGTCCATTTCAAACCCAGCAATAACCTGATAACAAGTAGGTCAGGGTAGGGTTAGTCATAAATACGCCTAGCCCTTTCAAGAGACCGAGTGTCCTTTTCAAACTTTTACCAAGCCTACTTTAGATGATGCAATGAATGACAACTGCCCTGTTAGGTAACTACACGTACTGTGGTCGCCCTATTTTATTTGTGGTCAATTGTGGGCAAAGTAAGATTGACTGATTGGCACTCATGCGTTCACAGATAA
The DNA here is from genome assembly GCA_002633025.1 of Notospermus geniculatus. Taxonomy (NCBI): domain Eukaryota; kingdom Metazoa; phylum Nemertea; class Pilidiophora; order Heteronemertea; family Lineidae; genus Notospermus; species Notospermus geniculatus. The sequence goes on from NMRB01001178.1 coordinate 126,078, forward strand.
AAGGTTTATTGATTCATGACAGTTTTTGAACTTGAAATAGGCATGGTGTCAGGCCACAACTGGCCAGTTCCCGCATTCCATTTTGAATGAAATACCATACCCTGTAATAGGGAATATTGGGCCAATAATGGTCTGGTCACTTTCTACTAAAACCTAGTCCCCCTTGGAGATTTAAAATGTGGATGTTGCGCTTTTTATGGCCCACCCTGTAGTATAGGCAGGTGTACGGTCAAAGTTTTCACCTCTTCGCAGTGCTACGGCTTGTAACTGGAATGGCAAACATAGCTGCAACCTTAATCCGAACATTTGACCTCTGCAGGGACTAAAACCTCACTCGATTCGTTTTCCATTATAATTTTTAAAACTTCAGCTTCTTGCTGGGATTAGCGAAGTTTTATCTAGAGAAGTTTTAATACCGGTACTCAGGTTTTAAAACTTTCTTCAGACAGTTTTATGCGGGCTTAAAGATAAGACCTGGGGAGGTCAAATACTGGTTTTAGTCTAAAACTTTCTTAAGACTTGGCATTAAAACCTGACTCAGCTGAATATTTGGCCTCACCCCTGTATTTCTACATGTTTATGTTAAAAATAACTTTCCTTTTTCGGTTCATTCCCACCGAATCAAACAGACTGTCAACGACCATCTCCGGAAGACCTTTCAAGAAGATTCATACACATCTTGACTTTCGACGCAAAGGATCAGATGGAGTTTGAATGCACCAGCGATAATTTCCTGATGTTTGGTGACCCAGTCGTCAGATGTCACAACGGAAACTGGAGCCTTCCTTGGCCTGTTTGCAGGTTTAAATGTAGGTTCACATCTGACGCCGATGTGACAGTGTTTTCCCTTATTGTTTGAGCAACGCTGGAAGACAGATCGACACGGGTCCCCTGTTAGCAAGTCGCAGCTTATGCCGTCAGACAATAGCATGGGAACACACACAAATGGGGAACATTCAGAGATCACAAAGCTTCGTGTAGATAACAGGCATTGAATTATTAGCCCTGGGGTATAGGCCTAGTTAAGAGAGCGGCAGCAAAACAGGCGCGGATCCAAGGGGGGGGGGCGCATGGGGGCGCCCCCTTTTTTGGGCCGACCGAAAAAAATAACGAATATTGCCGACAACTACTTAATACGCTTGTCAAACGTAGGATACACAAGTTCTTACCATATGTAAGCCATATGCGCCCAGAACAGAACGTTCATGTACATGCGCTATAAGATTCAAACTCAAACCAAATCCGTCAGCCGTCTTGCGACGGCGGGAAAACCAAAGCGGGAAACCGTTAACATGCACTATCATTCCGATGACGTGATTCTCGGCTGCCGCTATGTGACTCCTAGCCCCCAACAGCCCAAATCGAACCAATGAACATGGCTAGAGTGTCCTGTTTTGCTCTCAAATGCCGGGAAATGGCGTAAAAGCACTCTTATTTTCTCAAATTTTCCAGGGGGAGGCCCCCGGACCCCCGCCGATGTATCGCCTCGCGCCTTCGGCGCTCGCTGCTAAGAATTCGGTGTCTGGTCCACTATTTTATCGAATCTTTGCCACCCCTCCCCCCACAAAAAAATCCTCCAGAACGTTCGTACCGCCCTGCTATTGTGTTGGGCTCTCTCAGACCCGACGCTACAGTACCAAAATATCTGTTATGTCGGCCTAATCCGGGACCAAGGTTAATTTTGTACCGGTAATACCGGTGTAGCAGTAAATAGTGTCCCCCCTGTAAAAAGTGTCCACTTCTATTGTTGAATGACGGATTAAGCGGCATGGGTTTAGAAACCAGTTGTCAGAGATTAGAATGTAACAATAGGATCTTTTGTTCCCCGGACAGTTTTTCCTAGGACATTCTTTCCCTTCACACCTGTACGAGCGAATAGCAAAATCAAATTTTTAGTCCTGCTTTTTTCCGTTGTCAAGATGCCAGGAAAACGCTTCTGGGCACCTCAAATTTAAAATTTTCCTGCGGGGGGACCCCCAGACGGGACTAAGACGGGCTTCCCACCTTCGGCAGTCGTATTGGTCTGCGCCCCCCCCCCTTTCCAGAATTCCTGGATCCGCGCCTGCAAGGAGACAGCATGTCAAAGATGAAGAGATTCCATAAAACAAGCAGTTCTACATGTAGGTTGGCCCTCAAATGTTGCAGCGGACTCAAAAATTAGGCCTTTTACACATTTTGGCCCATGGCCTATAAGTATATTCCTACCTGAGAGTTTATCAGGGTACCCGCCCGATCAGCTTGTGCGAATACGTCGAAAGGTATTTTCCAACTTCGCCTTCTCCCCTACATAGGCTGAAAGGGAAAATGTCGTGCTGGGTATATACAAAGATTACCCAGGATCTCAGTCCTTACTAAAAGAATACCCTGGGTGTAGTTTCTGTAGCCGTACATCACCCAGCTTCCGCAATCAGTGCCTAGGAACGAGTCATATTTAGAAATCCCGTTGAATCTCACGGTCTCGCGCCGCGGTAGTTGTTGAGTGTAGCTGTTCATGACATTCTTCAGGCTGTCACGTGACCACGGGCGAGACAACCTCGAATCCAGGTGTCACATTACGATCCTGGGTGTTGTTCGGCTACCGAAGGTACACCCAGGGTATTGTTTTAGTGAAGATTGAGATCCTGGGTAATCTTTGCGTATACCCAGGACGACATTTACCCTTTCAGCCCTACACAGAAAGGCGAATGTGAAAAGATCGAAATGGAAAGACACCTCTCAGGTTCTACGCCACAGACGTTTTTGCAAACCGGGCCTGTTACGTCGGGCCACTTTGACAATAAAAGAAGATTACAAATAAATCCTGGTAATTTCTCGGACAGCCCAGTAGGGCCTATCAGACGCCGTGTCGTTCAGAACATTTCTTTATACTTCAGGGTCCTGTCCTTTAAGTATTAATAACGGCAACGTGATCAGAATACCCACAACCAACCGACCACCCCTGGGGCCCTGGGCTCGTCACAATGAGTACGGCGTGGCTTATTGTGAGCCGGGTTATAATATAATATCGGCTGGCAATGGTCGGATCAAATGCAGGAAGGGAAACTGGGACCCTCAACCTATTTGCTTACTAGGTACGTACTTGTCCGTACTTGTTCTATTTATAGTACATTTATGGGGTATAAATCCAACCTTTCAAAAGTTAGCTGTACATCGCATCCTATGGGCGGTTATTTCCGCAAAAAATCAGCGTCAGGTTTTTCATTTTAGCACAGAATTCCTATGTAGACAGCGCTCAAGTAGCGTGAAATATCTTCAAAAGCAAGATTTATTACGTTTATCCGAGGTTTTGTATGCAGACAGCGCAATTTATATGTTGCGAAAGAAACTGCACAGAACTCGCGAAAGAACCAAGTTTAGGATCCAAGTTTCGCATCCAAGTTTAAGATAACAATTTCTCAATTGTCCGCTAGATGGCGCCTCAGCTGAACCAGCCGAGGCCCTTATGTACACTGTAGACTACCCTCGGCCAATGGTAGCCTACCCAATACTCATTATGTTAATGATTAGGCCTCCATTATGATAATAGATTCAGCTGAGGCTCCATCTAGCGAACGATTGAGAAATTGTTATCTTAAACTTGGATGCGAAACTTGGATCCTAAACTTGGTTCTTTCGTGAGTTCTGTACAATTTTTTCTCGCAACATATAAACTACGCGGTCTGCATATAAAACCTCGGATAAACAAAATAAATTTTGCTTTTGAAGATGCTTCCCGCTACTTGTGCGCTCTCTGCATAGAATTTCTGTGCTAAGAATGAAAAACCTGACACTGATTTTTTGCGGAAATAACCGCCCATAGCATCCCATTCTCCTGTACGACACTCAGTTATTTGTCAGTTCTTGGGTCCAATGATAAAGTCAGTGTCCTGAAATTCAAAGTCAATTTTTCGGCGTCTTGCAAAAAAATCAAAGGCCACCCACCCCCTCGCGAATCAGGGGGATCCCAAGAACACATTACCAGGGGGTGGCTTTTTGCAGCAGCTGGTCCTCCATTTTTGCCTTTTGCCCCATCATGTAATGACCTTCGATTTTCCGAACGATCCCAGGCATTATTGATATCGGCGAGGCATAATTTATTACAAAATATCTTCTGCTTATCTTTTAGTGATTGACTGTGGAGATCCCGGACCTATGTACAATGGATACCTCGCCCCAGGGGGTACGATATACGGGGAACAAAGGAACTTTACGTAAGTTGGGAGTTGTAAAAGAAGGGTAGAGCTAACTGACGTGGGAGAACCTGTATATCATGTTGTTTCTATATTTTTGTTGACACACGCCCATGTTTCTTACAGATGCAATGCCTGGACCACGATGGAACCTGAAATCAACGACCCACACCGGTACATCCTCTGTTTGCGCAACGGACAGTGGTCTAGGCCGCTTCCGACCTGCTGGGGTAAATGTTCCTCTATCTCGTCGGATTTCGACCTCTCGCGGCTGCTCTATTGAAATCTATCGTAGCATCTGCGTTATATTACGCTGTTTACCGGCTCTGGACGTAGTTTACTGTAGACTGGTCCCATGTCCTCGAGCTCCTCCGCTAAAGCCTTGTTAAGACCGCCCCCCTGCGGTCTTCCTTGTTTTTACTGAATTTCTCTCTCTCTCTCTCTCTCTGGATCTCTCCATCCAATCTGCCGTTCTCCCACGATAACTAACGAAAAAATGAAGATGAGAAATGGTAGATGAGCATATTACACAGAATCCTATCGATTCTTGGGGTCATCCGTGCACAAATAGTGCGAAATTTGGGTGAAATTATTCCAACCTCCACAAAGCGCTGCGTCTGAACAGAACGCCGTGGAGAACTGGCCACTCTCCAACACCCTGGTCACACAGTTTCGCCGCACAAGTGCAGTGACCCCAAACACGGTACGCCGTACCGCCTGGCCTTGTGGGATTGGAGAGTGGCAGAAGCGAGACGTTCTGACTGGTAAGTGAGACCTACAGAGCATGCGCATTGGTCACTCGCACATCTCTTCCGCAAACCGGCGAGTTGATTCCTTGTGTGACTTCAGACTGTTAAAGCTGAAATAAATAAATAAATAAAGCACATCTGTGCGGGTATTTTTTGTTTTATGGTAAGTAACATTGTTGGTGTCAAATCCCATAAGATGTCAACCATAGGAAGTGATGTTTCGTATATTCAGCGTGATTTGTGGCACTGCCGTGTCTGCTGTCATGCATGTCATGGACATCTGGACATAGGCTTACATGGTCATGCTGTCTGTCACTGTCACTGTGTGGCTGTGGTCTGTGTGCATGGTAGGCCCCTATCATCATCGCCCATCACCATCTTCACTGATCATCATCACCAATCGTGTACCATAGGCCTTATCGCACCTAGCACGTGTGAAACCAGCCAGGCGAAAAGGGCCCAAACATCCTAGCGCCCCGCTGTACATTTCCACATTGTGCAATGCATGGCGTGCATTTTATGTAGGCCTAGTAAACATTGGCCAATAAAAGTAGGCCTAACTTCCAAACGCCGGATGCGCCTAAACTACCGGTACTAGCTACGTGGGAGGCGGTATGAAGTGATTCAAATCGATAAATTATTGACCACCGATCGTCTTCGCGATTGCAAAAAATCGATGATTAGGCCTGATACACTGACAGCACGTAAACATCACTAAAACTTTTGACCAATCAGCGCGGGGTTGGGGCGGGCTTGCACGATAATGTTTTGGTGATGTTTATGGACTGTCAGTCTATTGTAACTCTCACTGTCATCGATTTTTGTGATCGCGAAGACGATCGGTTGTCAATTATTTGTCGATTTGAATCACTTCATACCGCCTCCCACGTAGCTGTGGTAGAACTTTAGAAACCCTGGTCAGAAGTGGCACACAATGGAAATCCTATTGTACAATCGTAACAATGCGGCTTATTCCGTCAGTCGATGACCAGGGATTGTAAAGTCGTTCCGCTAGTAGTTTTGGCGCATTAGGCTTTTGGAAGTTACCGTACTTTTATTGGCCAATGTTTACATAAAATGCACGCCATGCATTGCACAATGTATTGTAAATGTACAGCGGGGGAGCTGATGTTTGGGCCCTTTCCGCCTGGCTGGCTTCACACGTGCTAGGTGCGATAAGGCCTATAGGCTAGGCCTAGGCCTACTGTCCCGTGGCGTACCGCCGTACCGGTAGGCTAAGGTCTACTACTGAAGACAGAACATGTAGGCCTAGCCTACGTGTATGTAGCTAGGCCTTCGGGGTTCTTAGGCCTACAGGCCTAGGCCTAGTGTCAATCAATCATACGGAGACAGAGCATAGAAGAGCTGTGACTGTGCCTGTGTGTGTGTGTGTGTGTGTGTGTGTGTGTGTGTGTGTGTGTGTGTGTGTGTGTGNACTGGATGCTTATTGCCTCGTACTCAAAACCATCTTCCTTTTCTCGTTACAGGATGCAGATAACCAACGTTTCCTAAAACGAATGCACCAAAAGATCCATCTTGATATTAACTTCGTAGGACTTGATATTGTCAGAAAGTAATTTGCCAAAGAAGCAAGACATGAGAGACTGTCACAATCATACCATAATCACAGCTTCATACAAGAAGATTTCTGTAATACGGTATTTCAAATCACAGAACACAATGACAATGACAATGAATGTGATTTGTGATTGCTACTGGTACCGGTACATGCCATATGTATCTAGCACCACAATCCTTGACATTGGGCATTGCAGACATCACCTTCAAACATTGTTCGCAACCTAAATCTTCTTCGACTGCACCAGCTTCCAGTTTGGTATTGCAATCACTAGTGTACTTGCAGTCAACATCAGTCATGATGGATACAGGAGCAGCAGGAGTTATGTCACAACATGTATGTTAGATGACCTATACATGTAACCACAGTTTGATTAGGAACAAAATAAAACATGCCTTCCTGGCTTTCAATTCTTCTGTTGAACTTCCTAATTCTAATGTTAGAAGTCTATGACACCTTGATCCTGTCTATTACCTCCCCCATCAACCGAGCTTTCTACATTGCTGCTCGGTATTTCTCGATCAGTCAACTAGCTCCCAAATTCCAAGGGCGGTCTTCAAATTGACTGGTAAGTCAATTTCTAGTTCACACTGCAGGCGCGGTGCGATGCGAAATTTTTCGTGCCTGATCGTTTCCACTGCTAAGCCTATAACTGTTCACACTTGCGGTGCGACGCGACGCCCAAAGAAGGCCTTAATCCTTTGTTCAGCTCGCACCGCGCCTGCAGTGTGAACAAGGCTTAAAGCTGAACTTTATAGATATAAACCCCAAGCGCCAGAGGTAGAAATTACGAACAGCCACAAGGCACTTCCAAACTACCTCTGAAAACGATACACCCTCTCGGACGGTCACAGTTGGTTTCACTTGCCACCACGCTCTTGAACAGTAAAGATATCAGCACAGCTGCCAAATGAGAAAAAACGAAAAATAATCTGTGATGGCACTGCGATTCGAACCCACAACCCTCTGTTCGATTCGCCAAACTCTTTCTGTACGCGCCACGAAGACTGCTTGCATACAACGACGCCGATCTACAATCAGGGATGAGATTTTTCCTGATTTATCAGGAATTCCTGATTTTTAGCTCACTCGTGAGCTATAGCCATCACGTGGCGTCCGTCGTCGTCGTCGTCCGTTAGCAGGGCACGTTTTGTAACCGCTGGGGCTATTGATCTGAAACTTGGTACACATGTACCCCTAGGTCAAATGACCTATGACACCCAATTTCGGTCCGATCTGATTCCTGGCTTGGCCACCAGGGGGGATAAACCGTTAAAGTTCAGTTTCGCCTTAACCGTTGATCGGATCATCACCAAATTTTTATGGTAGGTACATCTTATGAGGATACACGACATATCACCCGGGTTTTTGATTTGACCTAATTTTCAAGGTCACAGAGGTCAAATTTCGAAATTTCATTGTCTGGTGGCACGTTTCGTGGCAATTTGTCCTGGATTGTTCAAATTGGGTGTGATGATATATCTAGGTACCCTGTATGTCTGTGGCGGATTTCGGTCCGGTCGGACTTCAAGTACGGCCACCAGGTGGCTATCTTGGAAATTGAGCATTGGACCATAGCTCAATAAATATTGGGGCTAGAATGTTCTGAACTTAAACAAGTATGTATCTTTGTAGCCTTCATGTGTACAGCAAATTTCAGCATGAACGGACTTCACAGACCGCTGCCAGGCAGCCATTTTGGAAAATGCATCTTTGACTTGTGTGGCTGATAAATGTCGTTCAACTTGAAAACCCGTATGATATATCATGCATCTGCATTAGATGTACCTACAATAAAAATTTGGTGATGATCCGTCGAATAATAAGTTAGTTATTGCACTTTTTGTCCATCAATTCAAATCGAGCCATCTAGTGACTATTCAATGAACCACAGACACACAGAGACCAAGGTGGGGTCAGTCAGTACAGTGACCATGGTAACAGGTAGGCCTTAGCAATGACATTCAGTTCTAGCAGTGTTCACCATGTTCATTGGTTGTGTGACTGTTATTAGGCCTAGGCCTATGCTGATTGCTATGTCAGGGGGATCTGATGATGTTGCCTTTGTTTGGAGAGGTAGGATAGGACTAGGCCTAGGCTTAGGGTTTTGACACCTTGTTGGCGTAGGTCCTAATGTTAGTAGGCCTAGGTCATCAACTCATAGGCCTATAGACATGATCATTCAAAGACTTTGATGGGCCCAATCCAGGCCTACGGCCTAGGCCTACCGGTAGGCCTACGCCCCCCCCCCCCAATAGTGGTACATGTACCGGTATTTTGATGGCAATGCAGTTCAAATGCCTAGGCCTATAGGCCTACCCTGCCCTGTTAGGCCTACCGTAGCTCTACAAAATATATGTAGGCCTAGGCCTAGGCCCTACACTTGAACATGCAGTTGTCATCTGTTCTTCTGGACATTAACCCTAACCAAGTTTCGGTCCGATTCGATTCTTAGCTTGGCCTCCAGGTGGCCAAAAACAAGTCCTGCAACTTGGGAATGACTTGACCCAGATGTTCGTTCATATGTGCCTCTCTCTGTCATTACACTATGTCAACGAGTGAGCACATGGTCCATGGACCATTTTGTTGGTCATGGACCATTTTATTGGTCTGCGAAATATGCGTACCTGATTTAATAATAAGGTTAAAAAAGTAACATAATACAGCTTAACGGTTTTCCTGATTTTTAAACTCAGGCCAGTCTCATCACTGACAATAAAGGCGCTGCGGTTTTGACTACCTCCATGAGGAAATAAATCGCTTTATTTCCTCTTGGAGATCTTCAAAACCACAGCGGCTTTATTGTAGATCGGCGTCGTTGCATGCAAGTACATGTAGTCACATTGTGGCGCAAATAGAAAGAGGTTGGCGAATCGATCATAGGGTTGTGGGTTCGAATCTCGGTACCATAACATATTATTTTTCGTTTTTTTTCTCATTTGGCAGCCGTGCTGAGATCTTTACTGTTCAAAAGCGTGGTGGCAAGTGAAACCATCTGTGACCGACCGAGAGGATGTATCGTTTTCACAGGTAGTTTGGATGTGCCTTGTGGCTCTTCGTAATTTCTACCTCTGCCGCTTGGGGTTTATATCTATTAAGTTCAGCTTTAAGTCGTATTATCGGGGCGGCTCGAAGTTTACTGAAAATGTTTCGGGACATTTTTGCGATAGAAAATGTTGTAAACTTGCTGTGAATACAAAGTATCGACTGGAGTTAAGGCGAAAATTCACCCACTGGGAGACATTTGGAACTAGACTAGCCGAAATCATAAGTATTTCTGTGATTTTCTGCGCAACATGTCGTGATGTAATAGAGTATGTTCTATTTGGTTTGCATTGATAGGTAGATGTCCTGTTCCGCGGACTGTGGACCATGGCTATCACACCGGCTCCAGTAGGTTAATAAAGCACGAAGAGGAAGCTACCCTCCATTGTGACCCAAACTACACCACCGACATTCGCGATGCAAACGAAACGTCAAAGACACGGCGGTGCTGGAATGGTACCCTCGCAATTGCTAACTGCACAGGGAGTAAGTTGAGCCAACAGTTTTTCCACATTTTTTCCGACTGTTTGAACGGGAGTTCACACTACCGCGTCCTCTATCGGCAGCTTCAAGCAAATAGGGATTCCTGTGTCTAAAAATAGTGCACGAACGCCGAAAACCACCAAAACATTTCAACTTGGAACCAGTTGTTAGAACTTCCTGCAGCCTGTATTGTCCTCCTGACTGGTTAAGGGGGCGGTAGTGGAAACATACAGCGCCGTTTTAGTGCGGCGGTCGAAGGTTCAACCGTCTTATTTATGAATAACCATGTATTGTTAATAAAATTAGGCGTCAAGGACAAGCCGATCATGGTTCGTTGCCAAAACCCACACTCTTTCAAAAATATTGTTCAGCACAATGCTTTTGTACACCCGGTGCGTCCGTGGGGATAGGCATATTTTAATGACAATAAGGAGGTTACTTTAATAGCCCGCGTATTTCGAAAGCGTAGGCGTGTTTAGGCCAAAATATGAAAATTTTGGGAAGACTTTTCTCGTCCATCAGGCATCGCACTTCAGTGGTTTCTTTTCATTTGGCAGCAGTATATTTGTGCGCAGGGCGCGACGTTGAGATTTTTTCACTATTCAACAGGATTCGGGAGATATTCTTAAAGTTCATTTTTGACCAATTTTTGGCACAAATTACATAATTATCATTACTAAGAATTAGAATTTGCAAATTATCTCAACGTCGGCACCTGCACATATGTATTCCCCAACATTTTGTGGTAAAACGCCAGGTCCCAGTCGCCTTGTTGCCGAGAAATCTATGACGAAAAAGTCAAATGGGGGGTCTCATTGTTTGCTTAATTAGCTGATTAATGAAAGATGAAAACACATCGTTTTCAATTCAGATGTGTAGAACAAGAGTAGCAATTTCATAGAAATACATGAAATCGATGCTACCTTTTTGCTTGAAGAAAATATGAATTGTTTTCAGTCGCCATTTGCAGTGCGCTTCCTTATGGCTACCGCCCCCTTAATATGGATGTTATTCGCAAAAAAAGGTTTGCCTTATTTTTTGAAGATCGGGGAAATACCCTCTGGTAAGGCCGAAATTCGCGTTGTCCGAGCAAATTTGTCAATCATTCGTCACATGTTAGATACCTCACAAATTGCTCACGTTATTATTATAGATCTAAGACTCCACTTTCACAACAGCCGACCAGAAACAGAGCACACGGCGTAATTACTTCTAGAAACGTCCGCCCTTAATTAGTGAACGTGTGGTAAAAGCCTAATCATACATGCCGTAAATGCTCCCTTTACTGTGTTTGACTGTTCTACCCCAAAGATCAAAGGGCCGATGGGGTAGCAATTAAGACCGTAGGTGTGAAAACAGTGACATAAGGACCCTAATTAGCCCTAATTAAGGACCTGGCTGAAGCGTCAAAGTCACTTTTTTTGTAATATGTTTCAAATTCAAACAGTATCAATATGCTTCACACAGGGCGAAATTCTTAAGCCGGCGACAGACTGGCGCGTGCGCAGCGGTCCTGCAGGCGTTCCGCCAATCAGATTCTTCGGTAGGTGTTTCGGTTCGTATTACCGCCTTCCTGATTGGCTTCCAGACGCGTTGCTTACGCGCCAGTCTGTCACCGCCTTTAGTGTCCGATATGGGTGTGGATAGCTGCGCGCGTCTGTTGTTCACACCTACCTGGTGCGTCAGCACAGACCTGCACGAAGCGTGCGTGGTATGTTTATCCGTTCCGTTCAATGGGATCACCCGGATCGGGAGAACTGGGGCCAATTCCATCCATAACAGCATTCTAATCATATTGTTTTTGGTCGTGGTATCTGTCTGTCATTCTGTCATTATGGTTTCCGATCTCAAGATCTCAAGATCGGAAACCATATTGTGTTTGGTCATGGTGTGTGTGCGTGTGTCTGTCTGTCTGTTCAGTCTGTCACACCTGTAACTTTGTTCCTGCAAGAGCTACAGACCTGGAAATGTGACCTACCCCCAGGTTTCATGACCTGAGCTACAAGATGGAATGGAAATTTCCAGTCTCCGATACCTGGTTCATGGTGAAATTGGTATATCAAAAGTTGAGATTTTGTCTGTCGCACTTTTGTTTCTTGAATAACTTGTCTCCGATGCCAGGTAGAGCACTAGTAACAGTACCATAACAAGTAACAAGTTCCTTCCCTATGTTTATGATTCAATCTCCAGTGTCAGCATCATAATGATATTGATATATCAAATTTGATATTTTGACATGTCGCGAGATCTGCCACAGTAAGCAACTTCATTGCTCATCCACGGATGTCATTGCAACTGAAATTTTCAGTTTGCACCTGCTCGTGGTGAGATTTGATATTCAAATGACATGATAATGTAATTTCCAGTTGAAAACTGCTCAATGCGCTTTACATTATTACCCCCAGCTATAGGTCTGTTCGTTCCAATTAACTTTCTCCACTCCCCGGGGAGTATTACAGTCCCGGCAGCTGATTTCAGCGCTCTTAACATAGACATTCACATAGACCATCACTACCAGCCAGGTACCCCTTTTACACCTGGGTGGGGTGAAGCAAGTGAGACAAAGTGACTTGCTCTAGGTCACAAGCGAGCGTGTTTTTTTTCTTGGTCAGGACTGGGAATCGAACCCGGGACCTTCTGCTCAGAAGTCCGTCTCGCTAATGCCTAGGTCACATATCCACCGGGCCCCCTACGATTTTCCCCACCGGCGGCTTGCCGTGGATTTCAGAGACCGTACGGGTCCATTACGAATTTCATGTCTACGGTGTGTGTGGTCACATATTCTACGGTGCCCGGTGAAAATTGGTGGAGAGTAATCGCAAGACCGGTCAACAATCGGCCTAGGTCACATATGCACTCCGGGGCCCGTACGGCGAGTAAACACAGACATTTTGGCCGATTTTCGCCAATTTCGTACGGTGCCCGGCCGGTTCCCTCACGGTCGCCACGGGCACCGGGACATTTTTCACCAGCCAAACGGGCGCCGTATTGATTAGCTTGCTGCTCCCAATTCTCCCGGCGTTTTCATGTGATCGGTAGGCCGTAGAAAGCCCGTAGAAGGCCCGTAGTGTACCCTGCGGGTCCTGTGCGGGCTCCTGCCAGTGACCGGGCGGGCTTCGCACGATTTTGTCTGCCAATTCTCGTGAAAAAAGTTTGACGGGTACCGTGCGGTGTACCACCTGTTCATCGGACGGAGCTCGGAAGCTTACCGCACGGCATCCGGCCGACACCTTCACGGTTTGTTGACGGGCGTCTTGCGATTACTCTCCACCAAGTTTCGCCGGGCACCGCCCGAACGCCGTAAAATATGTGACCACATGAAAGTCGTAATGGGCCCGTACGGTCTCTAAAATCCAGGGCAAGCCGTCGGGTGGGGAAAATCGTAAGGGGCCCTGTGGATATGTGACCTAGACATAAAGGTGCCGGCCGGTTGCCGTGTGGTAAGCTTCCGAGCTCCGTCCAATGAACAGATGCGCCGCAAGGCGCCCGGTTGGGGCCCGGCCGGGGTACTCATGGCGACCGGCCGGGTGCCGTGCGGCACCCTTGAGAACCGCAAGGCGCCCGTCAATTTTTTTTTCACGAGAATTGGCAGAAAAAAATCGTGCGAAGCCCGCCCGGTCACCGGCAGGAGCCCGCACAGGACCCGTAGGGGACACTGGGACCTTCTACGGGCTTTCTACGGCCTACCGGTCAGATGAAAACGCCGGGAGAATTGGGAGCAGCCAGCTAATCAATGCGGCGCCCGTACGGCTGGTGAAAAATGTCCGGTGCCCGTGGCAACCGTGAGGGAACCGGCCGGTCACCGTACGAAATTGGCTGAAATTGGCCAAAATGTCTGTTTTTACTCGCCGTACGGGCCCCGGAGTGGATATGTGACCTAGGCATAACCGCTACACCACCCCGTTCCTCTGACATAAGTCAGAATCTGGATATGGTAGAAACCTAAAACCTTCACCTACACCTAGGTTATCAAGGATGAGCTTTCAGATTACGCAATGACCTTGAAGGTCAGAGGTCAAGGTCAAACAGTTCTAAAGTGCAAATCTGCTCAGAATTTCAGGAGAAAACTAATTAGAAGCCCGAATTAACCATCTCCTATAAGTTTAATCAAGGATGCCTGTTCCACTTACGCAATAATTCTCAAGGTCAGAGGTCAAGGTCACAGCCACCCATCACAAATAACATGAGACAGAACCTAGTGGTGGTGGAAGCCTAAAACCTTCATCTACACCTAGGTTATCAAGGATGAGCTTTCAGATTACGCAATGACCTTGAAGGTCAGAGGTCAAGGTCACGGTCACGGTCAAACAGTTCTAAAATGCAAATCTGCTCAGAATTTCAGGAGAAAACTAGTTAGAACCCCGAATTAACCATCGCCTATAAGTTTAATCAAGGATGCCTGTTCCAAAAACGCAATAATTCTCAAGGTCAGAGGTCAAGGTCACAGTCAGCTGTCACATATAACATTGTCAGAACCTGGTGATGGTACAATCCTAAAACCTTCACCTATACACCTATGGGTTAACAAGGGCGACCTTTCGGATTACGCAATGACCTTTAAGGTCAGAGGTCAAGGTCATGGTCAGACAGTTCTAAAATGCAAATCTACTCAGAATTTCAGGGGAAACTAATTAGAAGCCTGCATTAACCATCCCCTATTGGTTTAATCAAGGATCCCTGTTCCAGTTACGCAATACTTCTCAACGTCAGAGATCAAGGTCACAGATAACTAGCTCTAGAGCAATTACCTTCGCTAGGCATTATGGGTAATTCCGGATAATGCCTTAGCCTTCAACTGCTGTGATGCGCCTGCACAAAAGTGCAGTGAATAAATTTAGGCCTTTTTCTGCCCAAATTACTCAACAGGTTCTTGGTTAGCTCAACCAATCAGGACACTGCATTGAGTGGTCACGAGGGGTCAAGTGACAGAATGTAAACAAGACCATGTGCGTATCAGCTGTCACGTGCTTCTGTTGACCAATCAGATAATTAGGTCGACGAAAAAACGTTTCGTGTACGTGCCCATGAAATTCTTCAATTCCACTTGGCATGTATTGGAACTACGATCCTCCGCCGAGAAAGTAGGGACCTGGTGGCAGTGTCACTAGGTCGAAGACTGGAGGTGGCACTGTGTGCAGTTTGGCTCTAGAGTAGTGAACTTCTCGTCGGAAACCATTAACTTCGCTCCGATGTCCTTCTCTTGTTCTGTCCGCGTCTGTCACACCTTAACTTGGCTACTTTGACAACTACAACCCTGGAAACCTGACGTACCCCCAGGTAACTTGATACTGTGAACATGATGCACTTACCATTTCAGATCTGTGATACCTGGGTCATTGCGTAATCGATATATCAAAATGTGATATATTGTCTGTCACACCGTAACTTGGCTAGTTTAACAGCTACATCCCAGGAAACCTGACCTACCCCCATGTATTTAGTAACTTGACCCTGTCAACATGATGAGCTTATCATTTCAGGTCTGTGATACCCGGGTCATTGTGTAATCGATATAATCATGGTGAGATTTGATATGCAAATCTGATCATGAGATAAGTCAAAACCTGGTGATGGTAGATGCCTAAAACCTTCACCTACACCTAGGTTATCAAGGATGACCTTTCAGATTACGCAATGACCTTGAAGGTCAGCGGTCAAGGTCAAGGTCAAACAGTTTTAAAATGCAAATCTGCTCAGAATTTCAGGAAAAAAAACTAATTAGAAGCCCGCACTGACCATCTCCTATAGGTTTAATCAAGAATGCCTGTTTCAGTTACGCAATAATTCCCAAGGTCAGAGGTGAAGGTCACAGTCAACCGTCACAGATAACATCAGATAAGTCAGAACCTGCTGATGGTGGAAGCCTAAAACCTTCACATACACCAAGGTTATCAAGGATGACCTTTCAGATTACGCAATGACCTTTAAGGTCTGAGGTCAAGGTCAAGATCACAGAAAATACAAATCTGCTCAGAATTTCAGGAGAAACTAATTATAAGCCTGCATTAACCATCTCCTACTGGTTTTAGTCAAGGATGTCTGTCCCAGTTACGCAAAACTTCTCAAGGTCAGAGGTCAAGGTCACAGTGTACCAACTCTAGAGTAGCAACTTCATAACTTCAACTGGAACTTGGCATGTGGTAGATTGGCTACTGTCGTCACGATATGAAACCATAGACATCGCTCCGATGTCATCGCTCCCATGTCGGGTCCATACCTATGTGTCCCGGTACCTATGTATCCCGGTACCTATGTATCCCAGTATCTATGTGTCCCGGTACCTATGTGTCCCGGTGTAGTAGCTGATACAGTCCCCAATGGTATAGTCCGTGGACTATAAATTCTAATTATTATAGTCCGAGGGCCATCCAACACTACGGATATAGTCCGACGGACTATCACTGGGTATCATCATAGTCCCGGCACCAGGGAATAAATGTCCCAGGTGAACTATGTTGCCTGAGGCGGTTTTAGTTATCCAAAATAGAGCACAAAGAACGACACAAAAAATGATATACATGCAATATGGAAAGTCGTCTCCGAAATCCGAAAATTTGCGACCCCAACCGGGGTCTTCCTCAGGCACTTTCTAGTAAGAAGCTACAGAAAAGACAGCCTCAGGTACCATAGTCCACCCCGGTAATTTATTCCTGGGGGGTTATTCACTAAGCCCACGCTAATTTTTGCGTTGCGTGGAGTTAGCGTAGCGTTTGCGTGGACTTCGCGGGATCGCTAACTTGGCGTAGCGTGGTATTCACAAAACCCTCCGCAAACTCCACGCTTAACACAACGCTATTACCGGGCACGCAAACTGACATAATTGACCATTACAGAGGTTGCACAGTTTTCCGACTCGACTCCGGCTTCAACAAGATGACATTGTAAATGTCGTATGGTTCCCGATGTACAGGTTGTTCTACAAGAATGGTACACTGATAGAAATCAGATATATGTACACTGATAGAGATCGGGATAAACTGACAGAGATCAGGATCCTTGATGTGATGTGATGCGATGCGGTACGGTGTGGTGCGGTGCGATATGATATGACATACGATATGATGTGATGTGATGTGATGTGATGTGATGTGATGTGATGTGATGTGATGTGATGTGATGTGACATGATATGATATGATATGACATGATATGATACGACATGACATGACATATGATATGATATATGACATGAACTTGATCTCATGCCAATAACTCATCCCATGGTTGACCTTGACCTTGACCTCGATATCTGATCATCAAGGTCATTGCGTAATCGAAATGGTCATTCTCAATAACCTAAGTATGTCTGATATCATGCCTCTACCTCTACCACAGGCAGAGATATTTCAAATTATCAAGTTTGACCTTGACCTTGACCTCTGATCATCGAGGTCGTTGCATAATCGAAATGAGCATCATCAATAACCTAAGTATGGTGATATCATGCCTCTATCTCTACCACAGGCAGAGATATTTCAAATTATCAAGTTTGATATCTCAAATTCTCATGATATTTCAATCACCTGGACACGTGAGGCTGAGAATTTTAACATAGTGCAGTCCTTGGATAAGCAGGCATGAACTAAAACTTGTTTCATGTTGCTCAGTTGACAATATGGCAAGTTATCTCAAAATATCAAATTTGTGATATAATCAGTCCATTCGATTCCTAGGGTATGAAAACCTGAGGGTAGAACTTGTTTCTGTTGCTCTAGGTGCTAAAGGAGCCGAGTTATGGCATCAGATAAAAGCGTGACAGACAAAATATCAAGTCTGATATGTTGATTACACCATGATGGAGGCATCTGATGTTGAAAATGATTAGCTCATTGGATTGCCCAGGTTGACAAACCTAGGGGTAGGATGTGTTACCAAGACTGTAGCTGTTGAAGGAGATGAGATATGGAGGCGTGACAGACGGACAGACACACAGACACACAGACAGACAGACACCACGACCAAAAACAATATGGTTCCCGATCTTGATGATCGGGAACCATAACTACCAGAATGAATTGCAGTCCGCTGTAGACATCCTTGATAAAAACGCTTTGATAGACGTTTGCAAATCGTAAAATGCCATAACTTTGTGGCAGAATAATTTCGACTCGTAATCGGAAGTGCTCGTAAATCGCAAATATTATAGTCGTGTTTCGTGTTTCAACCCATCCCCGAACTTCAAATTTCTATTTCTCAATCACTGTTCATTATAACCCACTGAGAATTCACTCAATACTGCTCCACGGCGATGCTTCTAACACATGAAACTCAATAGACTGTGGTACCAAAAATAAAAACCATAGTAATCGTTGATCATATTTTAAGACAACATTGCCCTACTAAAAATTGAGTGCTTAATGAAGACTCATAAGACGTATTTAAAGCTTCCCTTTGCGAATAAGTCTTCTTTTAAGATTCAAGCATTGTAAGTCTGCCACAAAGATTCATTTAATCTTCCATAAATCTTCATTCTGATGAGAGAGAAATTATTCTAAGTTTTTGGATTCCAAACGAAAAAATACAAGTTTAAGGCTTCATTTCGTCTTCCAACAGCTCAAACAATGGAAGACTAAATCTTAGCACATTTTGCAGGTTGTTTTTCCATCCCATGTTCTAAATTTAAATCTTCACCGTTGGAAGACTCATGGAAGACTTATGGAAGTCTTAATCCAGTTTGAACCAGTTTCAGTAACCGTTGAAGTGTATCCCAGAATACATCAGTAATTTTGTAACTGGCCAATAAGCAGGCAAAAACATGACCCAGTTCAAATTCTGATTCACAAAACAGCAGCAAAACAACGACCCTTCTCCGTTGTAATTTGTGGATTACCACCAACTTAACCTTTGAATGGAATTTATGGATATCTCCTGCTGTGTGGGAATCTCTGTAGAGGCAAAAAAGGCGATTAAGGTAGGCTTTTCGTTATTCTTTTCAAAGAAGGCCTATGGTTTTGAGAGGATGCAGGTCAACAGCATTCTGTAAGCCTACTCAAATGCATATACGCCTACTTTTTGTGGCCAGACCCCTGTATGATCTTGGTGGATGGGGAGGCGGATGGTGATTGCTGGACATTTTCCAAACTTTCACCAGATCCCGCGAAACCTTTACCCCTCAACCAAGCAGGTGAGGAGGCGAAGGGACAGGAATCTAGGGGAATTACAACAGATATAAGAGGTGGTACGAGTACGCCCCCCCCCCCCAACAAACACAGCCCTAAATTCACCACCATCCATCCATCCCCTCAACCAATACATACACATAATGGCTAGAGTCATATACAAGTCAGTTGTCTATAGCATTTGTATAGGAACAGGTGAACTGTGGTTTTATCCACATGCCAGGCTACTATGGCAAGCCGTTTGTACATTTATTAGAGAAACCAGGGCCCGATTGCACAAAAGCATACTAGGCGGATTATCATTCTATCTCCTAGTTGGCTTCTAACTTTGTTTACAAACGCATACAAAGTTAGAAGCCAACTAGGAGATAGAATGATACTACGCCTAGTATGCTTTTGTGCAATCCGGGCCAGGTATTTCTAAGAAAAACTTGGTATTTCGATCGGAAAACCATGTATTACGCCAAAAAACATGGTTTTACGGTGAGTTACTTGGTATTTCGACTGAAATACCTTGTTTTTCGCGTAAAACATAGTATTTCGATGAAAAAATAGGTAATTCAGGAGAGAAACAAGGTTTTACGGCCGTATCTTGATAAAACCTGGTAATTCTACCGAAAAACATAGTTCTTCGGGAATTACCTAGTTTTAAGCAAGAAAGTTGGAGAAAAACAAGGTATTTCGAGAGAAACTTGGTTTTTCGAGAATTACCAGGTAATTCGACTTTCGCTGGGTTTTCCCAGTCGACCTCGTTCCCTGGTGCGGCAGGTTAGGAAACCACCTGAGGCCGGAGTGACAGAAATTGAGCTCAAGGGCCCTTTTCTGTTGTATTTGACGAGGTCAACCGCTACTGTAATAGGCCTACATAAACATGACAAAACTAGGTGTTCTGTCATCTGAGATAATACATGATTGTGCACGAGAACAAAAACGGTCTGCTATGGCTCACAGGCCTAGGCCTGGGCCTACATACATGTAGATAGATGAGCAAACTTACTTTTCAAGGATGCTGCTGCGACGACTCGTTCTTGATTGAATGTAGGTCTTTGGTCAGTCAATGCTATTAAACAAAATATGCGTGTTTGGATGTCTTGTATCGCTGCTGAGGATGTTACGCCTACTTAGCAGCTAAGCGGATGAAATTGGAATTATCTGATTATGTGTGTCAGTAGGTTCGTTTCGTTCGTTTCATTGTTTTATAATCATCCAGTCGTAGTTGAAAACAAGACCAGGGAACGAGGTCGACTGGGGAAACCCAGCGAAAGTCGAATTACCTGGTAATTCTCGAAAAAACCATGTTTTTCGGCGTAATACATGGTTTTTCGATCGAAATACCAAGTTTTTCGTAGAAATACCTGGTTTCTTTAATAAATGTACAAACGGCTAGCCATAGGCTACTGGGTAGCGTTGCACTCGGGTTATATTGAAAGAGTTTGATTGGGGTCATCATCGACAGAGGGTTGGAACTCTTCGTGCACTTAGTTGAGGTCGATAGCACCTTGCTCGGCACAACGATGACTGTCTATTGCCCTTGGCCTATGGCATGTATGGAACGCTAGAATGGAATTAATGAAGTTGTTGGAGAAACGTCAACATACAAAATATCAGACAAAATTTTTCAAGCATATGTCAACTTTCAAAAACGTTGACAAGGGGGCGTCGTCAGCGTCAGTGCATTTGGATTCCGCCAATGAGGAGCCCGCGTGCCGTTTAATTTTGAGGACACTGGTCGATTATCCTGCATTTTATTGTCAGCATTTGTCTTTAAGAAGGAAGGTACAGTCTTGTTAAAAATAAAAAGAGAGCTCGGCCTAATATCTCAGCTAACGTCAAAGGTTACAACATCAACTTGTGATATATTATGCCGTATGATGTTGTTAAAAAGACCGCATACGAAATTCAGGGTGTTTTATACAAAATATCACAAAAATGTCATGAAAATATCCATATCAAAAAGCCTCATATGTAAAAATTCGGAATGTTGAATTTAAAAATCAGCGTGATGTCATGCACCAGTCGACCCTAGAAATTCCTGTGAAGAACCTTTTTAAAAATTGTTTCTCATTTTCCAGATATATCAAAATATAATCGATTTTTATGAATTTTGATATTTTGCAAAATTCGATAGGCCTAGTTCCCATATTTTTCCCTCGTCAACACACGACCGTTTGAAGAGGATTTTATTCTCAATTTTAATGAGCTGTGAGGTCCCATGCGCTGCTGACACCAAGCGGTAACAACTGGAAATAAGGCGCCAGGCCCTTCCTCTTTATACCTATTTATAGCATGGACTTACAATAGGCTGTAAATCCATGTGCACGCCCGTATCAAAGTTTTATGCCATTTTTGGGACAGTTGAAGACTATCTTAAAAAATCGTTCTGTAGTGGTGTACAGGGATCTCTCACTAAGCTAAAGTCGATTGCTTCATGAAGAATCAGTTTGCGAATATTTCTAATTATCGGCACCCGTTTCGAATAGGCCTACACAATGAAATACAATACAACGTACCTCCCATTCACACAAATTATAAAGGGCGAACAATGCCAAAAGAGGAATGAATTTCTATTGAAAACAGGTTAAAGTAAAAAATCACCGTTTATTCTTGTCGGATCATGAAAAGCTTCTGTAACTTTTTAGCGTCACTTACCTAATCAAGGTTAAATCTGCAGGGAGAATACTTGTTTGTGTACTTCTAATTCTGTGCTCGCGTTTTTCGACCTCAAACCGCAAACTAACCACAACGTGTGCCATATATGGTCATCGCGCTACACGGGAAAGACATGTACACGAAGCACTACGTTAAAACGGTCGTGAACAGTCACTCATCATGATAACATAACAGTTCATCATTTTTATTTCAATTGGCGGAGAATTTCATGAAAGTCTTAAAATTCCCCAAAAATATGGCATGTTTTTCTGATGATATTTTGATATTTCTTGAAAACGACACAGAATTTCTTAGAAATCTGGGAATAATATCAAGCTAATTTTCAAATGTAAATGGTGGATTCTAAAAATTGTGTTTTTTCTTGATATTTTCAAATTCTAATACGGGAGAATCCAACTTACCTCGACGCGTGTCCAGGTCATAAAAATTTTGTAAGCTCTAAAAATATCGTAATATAGTAGGGGTAGCATAATGGTAGATGGAACAGCTTAGGTATAATACAAGCTGTTCTATTTACCATTAGGCTACCCCTCTGTATACGGAGTTATTATTAAAACTTAGAAAATGTTTATGATATGGACTCGCGTCGAGGCTAAGTTGGATTCTCCAGTATTTTCCAGTATTTTCCACAATTCCAAAATTTGGTATGTCATCCTTTGGACAACATATTTGAGTGTATAAAAACGGCAATCTTGCCCATAAATGACAACTGGCATCTCAGCGAGCAGAATAGGAAACATCACTGTCTTTTTTATTTTTTTACAAGACTGTACCTTTTGACGACCAACTCCACCGCTCATCCACAATGACAGTAATGGTAGTTTACTGTGGACAGGAATCAACGTCCCGGGAATTCAAGTCTGCCACAACAGCCTGCTATTGTAAGGTTATATTCGAGTGGTCATGGATAGTCTCTCTGGCTATATATTCTAATCCAACAATGACCAACTCCACCGCTCATCCACAATGACAGTAATGGTGGTTTACTGTGTGACAGGAATCAACGTCCGAGGAATTCAAGTCTGCCACAACAGCCTGCTATTGTAAGGTTATATTCGAGTGGTCATGGATAGTCTCTCTGGCTATATATTCTAATCCAACAATGAAAAATAAGACCGGACTTTGATTCCTGGGGGACTTTGATCCCTGCCACACTGTCAGTTAACTTGAAAAAGGTTTGAGCAATGGAATTTGTAGTATTGTATTGGTTTATTGGAAGTTCAACAAAATGATACAGTGAGTAAGTGTCCGGGGCTGAAGCATCAAGCATTATTAGCCCCGGAAGTGCAAGAATATACATGAAATAAATTACACACTAAATCAAGATGAAACCGAATCTAAAAACCAAGTATACAAGACAGAACATGAGTGAAAATTGATCTGAGATTGAGAAAGAGCAAACAAGACATAAATCAGGCAACAAAAAGGACTAAGAAACTAAATGCATATGATACATAGAATACATAGAATTAATAGAATTGGATCGGCTTCAGACGCCATCACACATTCAAAGAGATATGAGTTAGAAATTTGGCAGTTTCCTCTAAGATCTTGGTGTTAGAAATGATATCAAAGGTACTCCTGCCAAATAGTAGCGTCTGAACCCGATCCAACAACGGCAAGGAATTGAACCAAAGAAGGTTGAATTGTGGCAGCAATTCAAGACATGAAAAAAAGTCCGCACGAACTGTATTAAAAAGAGGGCAATGGAGCAATAAGTGCTTTGTAGTCTGGTCCCTGTACCCACAGCCACACCCAGAGTCAGTTACAGTGGTGAAATTATGGGAAAATAGATGAGTTTTAAAGATAAGATCGACTTTTGTTCTATTAAAGACAATTTCCTCCCCTCTTGTTAGGTTTAATTTAGAAGTAGTTAGTTGTTTCCTTTCTCCCCTAGTAAGATTACGAATTCTGTATTTGAAAGAGTTTTTTGAATAAAGATCCCTCATGTGCACGGGGACAGAGTCCCATTCTCTGATAGTGGCAGGAATAGTAGATTTCCTGAGTCTCTGTGAGCTTTGTCGAGGAATGTGAAATTCTTGCTGGCGCCTTAATCTAGGGTCACGATTGGGGTTATAATAGGAATAAAATGAATTATGGAGGTAAACTGGTAAATTATTGTGTTTAAGGTCATACATTAGAACCATGCGCTTTTCTGCTCGTCTGGACTCAAGCGTGGACCATTGAAGACATTTTAACACCTTGTCCACATTACTGCCCCTCAAACATCCGCCGACAATCAAAGCTGCACGATAATGGATTTGATTAAGACGAGATAACAAATTGGTATTAGCTGAATCGAAAATTATAGCACCATACTCAAGGTGGGGTAAGATGAATGCCATATACATTCTTTCGAGGTGCTTAGAACGAACCGAGGTAGTCAGGGCTCGGAGAGGGTTTAACATTTTATTACATTTAATAATGACTGAAGTAATATGTTCATTAAAATTTAGGGACTCATCAAGAGTCATCCCAAGATGCTTATGAGAAGTCCCTTGCAAAATAACTTCACCATTTAAAACCAGCGGCTGATAATTACCCACAGGACGGTGCCTTGGGTGAAACACAACCTCCTTACTCTTGGATGCCTTTAAGGGAAGCTTCCAAGAGTCTGACCACGCAGACATTCTATCGAGGTCCTCCTGTATTAATGTGCTAGCATCTCTGGTATTTACCGGGAAAAAGAGGGAACTATCATCAGCATATAGAAAAAGAGTACAGTTTTTAACCACGTCACAGATATCATTAATGTATAATAGGAACAGCAAGGGTCCCAGGATTGATCCCTGGGGGACCCCACTGTTAATAAATTGTGGTGGAGAAGTATCGGAAAATGTATCATTCACCCGCACCTTGACCCGTCTATTGCTCAAATAAGATTTAATAAGAAAGAACAGATTGCCTCTGATACCGTAAGCATGTAGCTTCTTCAACAAGAGAAAATGAGGCACTGCATCAAAGGCACCAGCAATATCCAGAAAGACTCCAGTATATAGGCTCTGAAGGGGGTCAGATGGAAGACCAGAAAATCGCTACTGCGGTGGTCAAAACACTAAAATTTTAGCACTTTTTCAAGGACTTGAAAAAGTGCTAAAATTTTAGTGTTTTGACCACCGCAGTAGCGATTTTCTGGTCTTCCATCTGACCCCCTTCAGAGCCTATATACTGACTCCTCTGGTATTGAAACCAGAATCAAAGTTTGATAAAATCATATGAACAATATATATTAGCTGCTTCTCGGTACTGTGCCCTGGCAAGAAGCCTGACTGATTTTGGAAAAGCAAATTATTTTGTAGTACATGCTCAAGTATCGTAGTGTGAAGTACCCGTTCAAATACCTTGGACAACGAGTTAAGAAGGGTGACAGGTCTGTAGTTAGTTGAGTGGGTTTTAGAACCTTTATTTTTATAGATTGGTACAATAATACCAATTTTCCAGCAATCAGGAAAATGTCCATTATTAATTAATAGCTGAAACAGCTTAGTAAGAGGTGATGCAAGAGAAGTGGCAGAGATTTTTAACATATGGTTTGAAATACCATCTTCTCCACCTTTCTTAGAAGAGTCAAGGGCTTGAAGGAGTTTACAAACAGAATCTTCTGACACTCGGATGTAATCAAGCAGGGCTCCAGATCTATTATGAAATGTTGGAATTAAGCTTTCGTCAAAATCATGATGGAATTTTTCTAAAAATTTATTTAGAAATATTGCACATTTCTGTTGGTCAGTGACTGCAGATATATTGTGATCGCTGTTAAGGGAAGGGATTTCAGAGTTGAATCTTTTGCCCAATAATTTCTTTATGATTATCCAATAGTTTTTACTGCCACAAGCATTTTCACTTAAGGAGTTGCACAGATTATCGTGATGATTTTTCTTTGCCTCAGCAATGAGGTCACGGACCTGTTTAGCACTATTATTAAAGTTAGTAATGTTGTCAAGGTTATGATTTTTGGACAGTTCCTGTAACACCTATTTCTATGATTCAAGGCTCTTCTGATCTTCCTATTGAACCAGGGCATGTCACTTGATTTTCGTGTTTTTAAAAAATGAGGAATGTGTGTGTTAAAAATATAGGTTAACTCATTAACAAAGGAATGCGTGACAGCATTCATATCATCATTCCCCAAGGTCCCATCCCAGTCAAAATTAGTAATTGCAGAGTTGAGAGAATCCAGATCATTCCTAGAGTATTGCCAAACAGTTGTAACAACGGTTTCCTTTCTTGATGGCAATACAAAATCAAGGGAGACAGTTGTAGCACAGTGGTCCGAGTGAGAGATAGGAGCAATAACCTCACTATTTAACACAAGACCAGGAGCGTTGCTAAATATCAAATCAATGCAAGATTTACTAAGTTCAGTTATTCTTGTTGGAATTTGTAGTGAGGATTTGTCTGTATGACGGAAAGGTTTCTTTCTATGTCCAGCACTGCCACTTACCCAAAATGGCGGCTGTAGCGGTCATTTTGATTTCAGTTTCCTTCAGTTAATTTAAGAACACTTTGGCGGTCAACCTGATTTTTTTGAGGGGTTGTCTCTACGAGGGGAATGACAGGTGCGTCTACATTCCAAGATGGCGACAGGGTGACTTGTGACCGGGTGGTCAGTCGACTAAATTATCCATTTTAATGGGAATATACTGTGTGTTGGAATTCTCGATGGTGTGTCCACTCTGCTAAGAGAGCATATTCTAGTTACTGATCGTCAGATGTCTGCTTCACAGGTTGGTCACTGACATTTTTAAGATTATAACTTTCCATAAGTCGTGGCAAAGATCCTTTGTGTTGAGTGCGCGTGTATGGTGTACATCTTGCTGTGCATTGTGTTCACTTGGTCTACGCCCTGTGCAGTGCTGGCTTTATGACAGAGGTAATGGAGCACAGTGGGGCTCAACAAGGACCCGTTGACCCTGCCCTCGAGAGGACATTAGCTAAAGTGGTTGAAGCAGCTGTTAGCAGAGCCATGACTTCTTTCCGTAAAGATCTGGACAAACAGAAAGAACGTTTGAGTGTTCTCGAAAAAGAGAATGCTGAGCTTAAATCGCGCATCTCTAAACTGGAGTCCATGCCTAGTGCTGCTACGTCTAGTAAAGCTGTCGAAGAATTGGAGCAGTACGGCCGGCGTAATGCGCTTCGTATCATCAATGTCGATAAGGACTCCATTCCGGTAGACGATCACGGGAAGTTGGATACCGATTCGTATGTCTGTAAGCTTGCTAGCGAGCGTCTGCATATTGAGCTTTCTAGAAATGCGATATCTAGATCACACCTTGTTGGTAAGGTACGTGGCGATGGCAAATGCCAAATTATTGTGAAGTTTGTGAGGTATAATACCCGGGCTCTCATCTTTGGTTCCAAAAGCTTGCTGAAACACGATCCCGGTAATCTGTTCATAGCAGAAGACCTGACCAAATCCCGCTTCCAGGCCGTTCGCATTCTTACTTCATATCGGAAGAACTCGCTTATTTGTTCGTGAAGTATTTTTCGACACTGGGCATAAGAACAAAAATTTCGACAATTGTGCCAGTACGCTTAAACAAACACAATAGCCACTTAGAAAGAAAACAACACTTGAAGATCCGCATGTTTACCCCATCAGAGGTAACATGTCAGCAGCGAAATTTGGAAGAAGTAGTGAGGGAAGTAAATACAAACATTCATGATCTCAATGAGAGTTCTGGAGTTACAACAATCAGGTTGGATCGTTTGACCATACTGCAGACTTTAGTCTTGTTCACCAGATCACTAAATCATGCTAAAAAACAAGCAAGTGAACACATTTTCTGAATCACATTCATCAGTATTTTAAAACTACAAAGGAGGGTATCTCACTAACACAACACCAGCTATTATGGTATGAATTTTGTCATTGTAAAGATTTCGTGCAAACGACCAATGATCATGATGATATGAAGCACATAGGATCTGGACGTTATGTGTCAGCATGTGTACAACACATATGTCGTGTCATACACATTCATCAGTATTTTAAAACTAACATGACCTAAAAACGCCTTTACCAATAGGGTATCACACTGAATGATTGGTGTAGGTTCGCAGCGCTCACAGCGGCACTATATTTACTGTATTTACTATATTTTTGGCAGCCCATCACTATATTTACTATATCAATATATTTACTATATTTTTGAAATTTTGCACTATATTTACTATATTTTTTGTTGGGGGGGGGGGCAGACAAAGGTAGAAGATTGTGTTAAAATCGCCTTTTGCCTTAAAACGCCTTTACCAATGAAAAAAGGTGTCACACTCAATGAGTGGTGTATGTGGAACTTGCATATAAGGATGTATCCAGAAAAGAAGTCGTACTCGGTAATCTTGATTTGTTCGTGAAGTATTTTTCGAACATGGGCATAAGAACACAAATTTCGACAATTGTGCCAGTACATTTAAACAAACATAACAGCCACTTAGAAAGAAAACAACACTTGAAGATCCGCATGTTTACCACATTAGCGGTAACATGTCAGCAGCGAAATTTGGAAGAAGTAGTGAGGGAAGTAAATAAGAACATACATGATCTCAATGAGAGTTGTGGAGTAAGAACAATCAGGTTGGATCGTTTGACCATACTGCAGACTTTAGTCTTGTTCACCAGATCACTAAATCACCGGCATGCTAAAAAACAAGCAAGTGAACACATTTTCTGAATCACATTCATCAGTATTTTAAAACTACAAAGGAGGGTATCTCACTAACAAAAGCTAATTATGGTATGAATTTTGTCATTGTAAAGATTTCGTGCAAACGACTAATGATCATGATGATATGAAGCACATAGGATCTGGACGTTATGTGTCAGCATGTGTAAAACACATGTCGTGTCATACACATGTATTCATCAGTATTTTAAAACTGACGTGACCTAAAACGCCTTTACCAATGAAAAAGGGTATCACACTGAATGAGTGGTGTAGGTTCGCATTGCTCACAGCGACACTATATTTACTATATTTACTATATTTTTGGCAGCCCATCACTATATTTACTAAATCAATATATTTACTATATTTTTGAAAGGGGCTGGGCAGAAATGAAGGGTTGTTACAAGTTCGGCATAACTCTGAAACTACTGCTTCGATTTGCTTGAAACTCGCACAGATGATGCTTTTTACTGAATGATTAACAATTATGATGACACAAAAATAATTGCATTGCTCATTACTAATTAGGGAGACAATGCCAGATTTCAGAGGCCCAGAAAGACAAGACCGCAGAATTTCACCTGGGCCTATGTCACGTAAAATGCTAACAATGTTGTGTGATAGAGTTAATTGTTTTAATCCTTTTCTACAAAAAAATGTATTTTAGATTTTTGGTTCAAATGTCTAACCTCTGCAAGTTCAGCAAGCTTATACAAAGCCCTTCTAACCAATGTGAAAACTGACCACAGGCCTGAAACCACTCACAATTCACCGGGAATTGACTCAATCAAACTTGATTTCACATGAATTACCTTTTGGTTGGAATTGAAGTGTGCATTTTCAATGGGTCATTTTGGGTGACATCACCAATTCCCAGGCCTGTGGTCAGTTTCTGACTGCTTGAATGGCGTTGTAAACCTTGCTCAACTTGCAGTGTTGGCCATGTCAACCAAAAATGTAAAATACCATTTTCTTGTAGAAAATAATTAAAATAATTAACAGACGTCACACAAACATGTTAGCATTTTACATGACACAGGCCCAGGTGGAATTCTGCGGTGAAATAATGACTACTTCTCGTCTTTGTAGGCCTCCAAAATCTGGCATTGTCTCTCTAATTTAATTAGTAAAGAGCAATGCAATTGTTTTTGTGTCATCATAGTTGTTAATCACTCAGTACCAAGCATCATCTATGCAAGTTTCAGGCAGATCGAAGCAGTAGTTTAAGAGTTATGCCGAACTTGTAACAACCCTTCATTTCTGCCCATCCCCTTTTGCACTATACACTGTATTTACTATATTTTGAGGGGGGGGGCAGACAAAGGTAGAAGATTGTGTTGAATCGCCTTTTGCCTTAAAACGCCTTTACCAATGAAAACGGGTGTCACACTGAATGAGTGGTGTATGTGGAACTTGCATATAAGGATGTATCCAGAAAAAAAGTCGTACTCGATAATCTTGATTTGTTCGTGAAGTATTTTTCGGAAATGGGCATAAGAACAAATATTTCGACATTTGTGCCAGTACATTTAAACAAACACAATAGCCACTTAGAAAGAAAACAACACTTGAAGATCCGCATGTTTACCCCATCAGAGGTAACATGTCAGCAGCGAAATTTGGAAGAAGTAGTGAGGGAAGTAAATAAGAACATTCATGATCTCAATGAGAGTTGTGGAGTAAGAACAATCAGGTTGGATCGTTTGCAGACTTTAGTCTTGTTCACCAGATCACTAAATCATGCTAAAAAACAAGCAAGTGAACACATTTTTTGAATCACATTCATCAGTATTTAAAAACTACAAAGGAGGGTATCTCACTAACACAAGCTATTATGGTATGAATTTTGTCATTGTAAAGATTT
>NMRB01001178.1:157068-170275 GCA_002633025.1 Notospermus geniculatus
GGGGGGGGGGGGCAGACAAAGGTAGAAGATTGTGTTAAAATCGCCTTTTGCCTCAAAACGCCTTTACCAATGAAAAAGGGTGTCACACTGGATGAGTGGTGTATGTGGAACTTGCATATAAGGATGTATCCAGACAAAAAGTCTTACTCGATAATCTTGATTTGTTCGTTAAGTATTTTTCGACACTGGGCATAAGAAAAAAAATTTCGACAATGAGGACCCTAGCTCACTGCCTCAATAGGTGTCACCAGTGGTTAAATCTATTGAAATGAAACTGGCAACTCGGTCCTGATCAATTTCCCACACAAAAGCTGTCCATTGTATAGGACCGAGTTTCGGTGTGCTGCCCTCTATCGTAGCTAGGATGCCCATTGTTCCAGTACGCTTAAACAAATACAATAGCCACTTAGAAAGAAAACAACACCTGAAGATCCACCTGTTTACCCCATCAGAGGTAATGTGTCAGCAGCGAAATTTGGAAGAAGTAGTGAGGGAAGTAAATAAGAACATTCATGATCTCAATGAGAGTTGTGGAGTAAGAACATTAATCAGGTTGGATCGTTTGACCATACTGCAGACTTTAATCTTGTTCACCAGATCACTAAATCATGCTAAAAAACAAGCAAGTGAACACATTTTCTGAATCACATTCATCAGTATTTTAAAACTACAAAGGAGGGTATCTCACTAACACAAGCTATTATGGTATGAATTTTGTCATTGTAAAGATTTCGTGCAAACGACCTTAGCGTAAGTATGATCTTAGCACTCCCGTATCTATTGTCAGCAAGTCGACGAACAATAGATACGGGCAGTGCTAAGATCACACGTAAGCTAAGAGGGCTTCGTGAATCAGGCCCCTGGACGTTATGTGTCAGCATGTGTACAACACATATGTCGTGTCATACACATTCATCAGTATTTTAAAACTGACATGACCTAAAAACGCCTTTACCAATGAAAAAGGGTATCACACTGAATGAGTGGTGTAGGTTCGCAGCGCTCACAGCGGCACTATATTTACTGTATTTACTATATTTTTGGCAGCCCATCACTATATTTACTATATCAATATATTTACTATATTTTTGAAATTTTGCACTATATTTACTATATTTGGGGGGGGGGGCAGACAAAGGTAGAAGATTGTGTTAAAATCGCCTTTTGCTTTAAAACGCCTTTACCAATGAAAAAGGGCGTCACACTGAATGAGTGGTGTATGTGGAACTTGCATATAAGGATGTATCCAGAAAAAAAGTCGTACTCGTTAATCTTGATTTGTTCGTTAAGTATTTTTCGACACTGGGCATAGGAACAAAAATTTCGACAATTGTGCCAGTACATTTAAACAAACACAATAGCCACTTAGAAAGAAAACAACACTTGAAGATCCGCATGTTTACCCCATCAGAGGTAACATGTCAGCAGCGAAATTTGGAAGAAGTAGTGAGGGAAGTAAATAAGAACATTCATGATCTCAATGAGAGTTTTGGAGTAAGAACAATCAGGTTGGATCGTTCGACCATACTGCAGACTTTAGTCTTGTTCACCAGATCACTAAATCATGCTAAAAAACAAGCAAGTGAACACATTTTCTAAATCACAGTTTGATTTAAAGGAAACGTACCAAATAAAGATCTTCATGGTGACAAGTATTTTAAAGCGTTACAGTATTCGGCAAGACAAGGCATTGAAGTTCGGAATTAAAGAACATTCCTTCCACGTCAGAGCTAACCGATTAAATAAATTACTAGAAAGGAGACAAGGGATGGACAACACAGGGTTCTTCAACTATTGGTCGCTCAGAAAATTAGACAGAAGACAGTTTGTATCTGAAGATGGTGTTCACCTGAACAAAGACGGAATTTACAGACATAAAAGGCAAATGAGAGGAGCAATTTTGCGGTGCTGTAGACTGTATCAGTAAGAAGAAACTCTTTAAAAGGGCCCTTTTCAGGGCCAAAAAAATAGTAAAAAAAGGCACTACCTGCTGGCGTGTTTTGTTCAGTTAAGATTGAGATTTTGGTGAAAATCTGAGCTGCCCAGACGTAATAGGGTAACAATCATAGGCCTACCCTCACACTATTTTTCCGCCCAGACACCCCAAATTCCCCGTGTTGAACTCGGTATCCTTTTTGATTCTACTTTAGAGCCTTTTCTTTTATTTTCCATCTGATAATGCAGTTAAGGTTCAAGTTCATTAACAGTGAGAAGCGCATCACCAAGATGCAATCTCATCTTGATTTCCTTCTCAAATGTAAAGAATTGGGCCACTGTCCTAATGGCCTATCCCTTAAGGGCTCCGCACACTGGCGACTAAAATGGGGGCGACTGCCGATGCGACTACTACGTCGCCTGCGATAATTACCTGTGAGGTCGATCAATGATGTCATCCACGACATCACTCATCTTCCAAGGAAGCATTTGTCACAAACGAGTCAACAAATACTAAAAAAACTAAAAATATGTTCAGTCGCCTCTGTGGTCGCAAGGCCGGTCGCCTAGAGAATCGCTCGAAAAATCGCCAGTCTGCGGAGCCCTTTAAGAAAACTCCCTGTGTCAATCTGAGATTGTTACCATAGGACTTCTTGAAGCCTTGGGGGAGCACTCTAAACGCTGCTTCCCACCTTTTAGCTGACCCCCTCATCAGCTCCTACCCCCTGCCATCAGGCAAGCAGAGGTTCTACACGAAAGCCGCACCAATGAGTTTATTGACAGGAATGGTCTGCAGGAATTCCTCCTCCTTTCCAGGGACATTCAGAGCTTTGGGCTGACTTCCGGACCAAACTCAACAGGGGAAAAGGATCAAACTTTTAAGTTGGATAGGCCTACTCCCCGCCCCACCAGCTCGCCTCACGACTGGTGGTTTGTTGGTGATCTGTGTGCCCCTGAACCCCCTCTTTTGCCATGTTTGGTCTCGCCCTCTAGGTCCCCTGTCTCTTACCCAGACCGCTCAACCTCCACAGGCCCAACATCTACCGGGAGCCCCTTTCAAAAATGTTTCTTTGAGTAGAACTAACCCACCCTGTAGGCCCCTTTCCCACCGTTCCCACCCCCTCTCTTCTAGCCTACAAGAACCTGAATCCAGTGCTTTGTCCTCCCCGGCCAACTGAGCACAATGTGATCATGTAGACTTTGGACCCAGAAAGTAGTTGTGTCGCTCTGGCCGCCGCGCTACACACACTCCACAAACGACTAGGAAAGCAAGCTGAAAAATCAGCGGTTAGTGTTTGGACGTGATAGCTATGTCAATGTGACAACATTCAAGGGACAGACATTCGCATCTTTGAGAAGGACAATTCTAGATTATTCCCTACAAAGGAGGGTATCTCACTAACACAAGCTATGGTATGAAAAAAAGTCTTACTCGATAATCTTTATTTGTTGGTGAAGTATTTTTCGACACTGGGCATACGAACAAAAATTTCGACAATATTGTGCCAGTACATTTAAACAAACACAATAGCCACTTAAAAAGAAAACAACTCTTGAAGATCAGCATGTTTACCCCATCAGAGGTAACATGTCAGCAGCGAAATTTGGAAGAAGTAGTGAGGGAAGTAAATAAGAACATTCATGATCTCAATGAGAGTTTTGGAGTAACAACAATCACGTTGGATCGTTTGACCATACTGCAGACTTTAGTCCTGTTCACCAGATCACTAAATCATGCTAAAAAACAAGCAAGTGAACACATTTTCGGAATCACAGTTTGATTCAAAGGAAACGTACCAAATAAAGATATTCATGGTGACAAGTATTTTAAAGCGTTACAGTATTCGGCAAGACAAGGCATTGAAGTTCGGAATTAAAGAAGATTCCTTCCACGTCAGAGCTAACCGATTAAATAAATTACTAGAAAGGACACAAGGGATGGACAACACAGGGTTCTTCAACTATTGGCCGCTCAGAAAATTAGACAGAAGACAGTTTGTATCTGAAGATGGTGTTCACCTGAATAAAGACGGAATTTATAGATATAAAAGGCAAATGAGAGGAGCAATTTTGCGGTGCTGTAGACTGTATCAGTAAGAAGAAACTCATTAAAAGGGCCCTTTTCAGGGCCAAAAAATACTAAAAACGGCACTACTTGCTGGCGTGTTTTGTTTAGTTAAGATTGAGATTTCGGTGAAAATCTGAGCTGCCCAGACATAATAGGGTAACAATCATAGGCCTACCCGAACACTATTTTCCGCCCAGACACCCCAAATTTCCTGTGTTGAACTCGGTATCCTTTTTGATTCTACTTTAGAGCCTTTTCTTTTATTTTCCATCTTATAATGCAGTTTAGGTTCAAGTTCATTATC
The DNA here is from genome assembly GCA_002633025.1 of Notospermus geniculatus. Classification (NCBI taxonomy): domain Eukaryota; kingdom Metazoa; phylum Nemertea; class Pilidiophora; order Heteronemertea; family Lineidae; genus Notospermus; species Notospermus geniculatus. The sequence goes on from NMRB01001178.1 coordinate 161,376, forward strand.
AATGAGAAGCGCATCATCAAGATCAAAGCCGCGCCAATGAGTTTATTGACAGGAATGGTCTGCAGGAATTCCTCCTCCTTTCCGGGGAAATTCAGAAGCTTTAGGCCAACTTCGAACTCAACAGGGGTAAAAACAGCCCTGTCCAGAACATTTGATTTCATGTACTAAATTATTATTTGTTTTAATGAAGTTCCCTTTCGGTGCGGCAACCATTATTACGCGTTGCCACGCAGTGCTGCGCATCAGGCACCTCCCAACGGCACCAAAAATATTCAAAGGTGTCGCCATCTATTGTATCCTGATCAAACTAAAGTTTCCCAAGTGCGTATGCCATTTTTAAAGCTACTATGGCCAGTGCATGACAAGTATCAAAGCTCTTAGGTATGACGTGCACTGCACGTCACCCGCACTGGACTGCGCATGTGCCATGACGTGTACTACCATGACGTGTACTACACGTCAAACGCAGCGAAAGGGTTTTAACAACAACAACGGCATCCACCCAGACGCCGCCATTTTGCAGATCTGTTCGAACGACGTGTCCAGAAGTGATCCTTTTACCATTGCATTAGAGGTGTTCGATTACACGTAGCATTTGCGTTGGGATTTTGGAACTGAGAACAATGCGATCATGTAGACTTTGGACCCAGAAAGTTGTTGTGTCGCTCTGGCCGCCGCGCTACACACACTCCACAAAGGACTGGGAAAGCAAGATGCAAAATCAGCGGTTAGTGTTTGGACGTGATAGGTATGTCAATGTGACAACATTCAAGGGACAGACATACATTAACATTCGCATCTTTGAGAAGGACAATTCTAGACTATTCCCTACAAAGGAGGGTATCTCACTAACACAAGCTATGGTATGAACTTTGTCATTGTAAAGATTTCGTGCAGACGACCAATGATCATGATGATGTGAAGCACATAGGATCCTGGACGTTGTGCGTCAGCATGTGTACAACACATGTCGTGTCATACACGTTCATCAGTATTTTAAAACTGATGGAATTTCGAGGTAGCCGTGTTGATCAAGAAGATTGAAATCAGGAAAAAGTACATAATAACACCATTTTTTGTAGATCAACTTGAGTATATTGGGACGAGCTTTCGACACTACCGTGCCTTCATCAGGTCTCAGGTCCGACCTGATGAAGGCACGGTAGTGTCGAAAGCTCGTCCCAATATACTCAAGTTGATCTACAAAAAATGGTGTTATTATGTACTTTTTCCTGATTTTAAAACTGACGTGACCTAAAAACGCCTTTACCAACGAAAAAGGGTATCACACTGAATGAGTGGTGTAGGTTGCGGAACTTGCATATAAGGATGTATCCAGAAAAAAAGTCTTACTCGATAATCTTGATTTGTTCGTGAAGTATTTTTCGACACTGGGCATAACAAAAATTTCGACAATTGTGCCAGTACATTTAAACAATCACAATAGCCACTTAGAAAGAAAACAACACTTGAAGATCCGCATGTTTACCCCATCAGAGGTAACATGTCAGCAGCGAAATTTGGAAGAAGTAGTGAGGGAAGTAAATAAGAACATTCATGATCTCAATGAGAGTTGTGGAGTAAGAACAATCAGGTTGGATCGTTCGACCATACTTGGTCTTATGGTATGCCGAGTTGCTTCCATGAAATTCTCCGTATAGCACTCAAGAGCATACACATGTAGTCTGGACTGGTATACTACTTTTGGCCCTCATTGAGGGACCTGGAAACACCACGCACGTTTAGTGGTACATTCCCTGCCCCCTATCATGCTATTGCGGCCTGATTGTGCATGCAAACCTTAGCCTGTTTATTCGTTTCACACCATGCCTGATTTTGTAAGTCATGGGGTCACATATGTTATGTTAGATGTTACGGTATGTATGTTATGCTAGTGTATATCCCGACCCCCNTTGGCCGCTTTGTTGCAGAAGGTGGGGAGCAAACAAATTATTTCCACCAGAAATATTTCTATCAGCACAAAACTAGAAATGGTGCAAAGAAACAGACGGACCCGATTGTCTCCATTTTCCATAACATGTGGGTTAGACTGAAGTATTGGTTCCAACACCAAAAGCACTGACAAAATAAAAGAAGAATCTGTCCACATGTTTCAGTCTTTTGTGGAAGAACATCCAGGGATTATGCTGCACGTGTCATCCAGTCAGCTTACAGCGCATACAAAGGAATACAAGTCCCACCGCCACCAATCGAAGAGGGAAAACACAAACCAATGATGTTCGAAGACCTGTGCTTCGTTATGGCTGGTACGGTACCCCGTCTTCTTGGTAAGAAAACCACACAAGCCAGCTTCGCTGAAATAATACGCCAGAGTGGAGGACAAGTAAGGAAGGCATTGCCGAAAAAGGCGACTTCAACAAAGATGCAGATGCATTATAGAGGTTGTGAACATTTTGCAGACTAAGTATCATGTCAAAGTTGTTACATACAATGTATGTTCACTCCTTCCACGCATCTGAAGGCCGCCGGTGATTATAACCAACATGTATATGAGACTAATAGGATAATGATGAGCCAGCTGATGCACTGTCATTACATGAACTATTATCATCACCCAGGTGTATGGCAGGATGGCCTGCATGCCCCTGATGGGGGTCCACTTAATGACAAGGTGCACTTTAAACGGTTTAAAGATATTACGGGTGTAGTACTGAAGCGCTTGAAAAAGCTTTAAATATGTGTATGATTTGATACCATTTATGTGAATGTTACTTTCACTTTTCTTATCACTTCATGTTTATTACATTATGCAATTTGGTCCCTTATGGGTGTTTGGACCCTCAGATTTGAATCCAAACATTCATACTTAAAGCGCTGCGCCACAATGGCACTTTTTATAAACGTTACAAGCACAATGGCTGCAAGACATCAACTGCCACAAACTTACTACAGTAGGGGATCCCTCTATGGCATATCCCTCTTTGTATCCCAGGGTGGTACTGGTACATGTAGTTACTGTAGTAGTCATGTGGGGATTGTGCGCGTGAAGTACATTGGCATTTTATCTATTCTGTGCTGGTGAAAGAGGTGATTGGATCAACTTATACAAGCAAAGTTACCGACATTACCATGGAAGCGACAGCTGAAGTTGGGTACGTTAGGCGTGGAAGGACACGACAACTTGATGTTGTTGCCTGAAAATGATGTTGTTCCGACCTGGTCATGGACGTGTTGCCTCCGATGAACGCCGAACTATCAACAGCGCCCGATGCTCCAGCTTATCAAACAAATCAAAAGCAAAGAGCATCTCACATGCTTGACCCTAGACTGATGGTGTGGAGACGCGAACTTAACTATGAAGAAAGTGAACGGTATTCGAAAGTGGAAGGTAGTCGAATGCTAGATCAACAACGAACAACTATCCCTAACCGAACACTGAAAAATTGGTAGGGACAGATCGTCAGCATCAAGGAATGGTGCAGTGAAATTCAGATTCAACTACGGCGGTTTACCAAAACGCCACCATCTAGCGAAGTGCCAGATGCCCAACTCCTGTTGGTTACTACGAAAAGGGAAGTCGTGCAAACTTGAGATGGTTCTATATGCTACTTTGGACATATCTGGAAAGCATTCGAGGATCCACCGTTGAAGGTAAATCATGAAACTTGTGCCAGATCTGGAAACATCAACGCCATGCATAATGCGAGAGGATCATCAAAATCAGGAGGGATACTTGGCGTGTCTCAAGTGCAACCCTTATTCGTACAAGAACTATCGATAATAGTGACATTTCGTCCATACAGGATAGACTAGTGTATATGTTGTGCTTCAATTTCTATTCGTAGGAATAATGGGGACGCTAGCTCAACAGAGGGCAGCACACCGAAACCCGGCCCTGATACAATGGACGCCTTTTGTGTGGGAAATTGATCAGGACCGGTATGTCGGTTTTATTTCAATAGTTTTAACCACTAGTGACACCTATTGAAAAGGTCGGCTATCGTCCCCATTGTATGTAGACTTAAGACTTTTAAAACATGCAAAAGGAAAACTTTGCAGCTGAAAAAATACAGAATTTTTTTACCCTAGTGCCACCTCAAGGAGAGGCGAGCCACATACTGAGATAGTGGAATAGCTGAACCGTAACCCTTCCTTTCCTTGTCAATTTTGTTCAACGTTCATCACCCAAAGACCAATCTGCCCAAATCAAAACCTCAAATTTCTAGTATTCAGGTGATGCTGAGTGAGTAGGCCTGCTGCAGTGAAGAAAAGGTAAAAGAAAAGAATTATTAAGTTATTTTTTAAAAATGCTTTAAAGATAATGGCTCATATGAAAAAAGACTAGCAAATGCTTTACCTTCAAATTTGTACAGCATAGCCTGGTTCACTTGTATTGCAAAATTCAAGTAAAAGCATTTACTGGTTTTATTCATATGACCCATTGTATCTTTACTACGGTACATTATTAACATTAATTAATGTTTGTAAATGTGGATGTCCCATTCAAGTTATTTGTTAATGGCCTTGGTGAACCCACACATGTCAGTATACATGTAGTTGAAAGGGAATGTTATTTTCATCAATTGAGGAATCTGAGTTGTGATCCTTGAGAAAATTGAGAAACTTATGATATTGAACTATCTTTTTTAAAGACGTGGTTTGGGCTAGTGATCAAAGCGTGCTGCCCCTGAGTGCTCGTTCTCGTGATTGATGCCTGATGCAAAGGTCTGTGGATTCGACTTCGGTAGGAAGTTACGTCTTTCACCTCAGAAACCCGTTATTGTTTGCCCTTATCAAAGTTATGTCTTTCACCTTAGAAACCGGCTATTGTTTGCCCTGAGGGCCTCATAAAATCATTGGCAATAAATTGTCACCACAACCAAAAGATGTAACTTTATCATCAGGGCTACTTTGCGTTATCTTTTAAAGTGCGACTATATGCGTTAGGTGACTCTTTCTCCCTCCATACCTCGATATGACTGGTCCCCTGTCCAGCCGTATATAATAGCCAGTGATAGCACCGAGGCTGGACTGATACTATATCATGGCAGCCATAGCTTCACCACTTGACAAGTTCAACGTGGTGTTACAGCGTGAATAACCCTTCATCAGGTAAGGTACACATGCTTCAACTCATTCGTTTGTGTGTAAGAACACACAGAATACCTAATTGGTAACTTACATCATTCAAATCGATAGATTTGAACAGTCTTGTCGAGCATGCATTGACAAGATCATGATAACCTCACCACCATGAATTAGCTCTGTGTGTAAATGGTGTACATCGATCGTGTGTAGGCTATAATGCTATGAACGAGGTCACCGTAAATGAGATGCACTATGACGGCGTCACGAAATTCAGTTTTGGATGCATAGCGTGGCGCTTTAAGAAGATGCTGTTCTCGTTACTTGACAAACTGGGCAGAAATAGATATTGGGCCATGAATGCCGATATGAGGTCATGTAATTGAGGTGTTGACCGGAAATATTTCTGTACCCTGGCTATAATAACCTAAATTTTATCATTGTCATCGTCATCGTTGTTGTCATTAGGGACACACACCGCATGAGCTATTGCAAAATCTTGTCCGCAGTCAGGTGTACTTCACTGCGGACAGAAATTAGGTCATCCAGGTGTGCTGTGTGTACATGTACTTATATATCGTGATATACAGGGCTGGCCTAATACATTAGTTTCGCAGTAGCTCACGCGGACTGTGCCCCTTATGTAAAACTTAAAGCGAATGGCTCGGGGGGTTTGTTGTGGCGCCATGACAGTTGGTCATCGATATCAAGCAGCATTTTGAGAAAAAGACAAAAGAAGGATTTTAGTTTAATGGGAAATGCATTAGACAGCCAAACTTCGGAGGCCCATTCTGCAAAATCTGCCGCTTCAAAATCAATGGGAATAGTACAAAATGTACATCTTGACCTACTGAATTTGAAAACGTCATTAACCCATTTTAACAAATTTTTACTGGAACCTCGTCCCCAGTGTTTACATTCGCATATTTGCACAGGTGTTGCATATGGCTGGGGCACGGCTTTGCCTGGAGGCTAGATTCACTCTCTATGGAAGGTACCACCAAAAATGTAAACAAACCCCGCGAGCCATTCGCTTTAACTGTTGTACCGGTATCGGGTTTGTATCGGATGTTTGTTGCATAATTTCAGCATACAAAATTCACCGGTATGCACAGGTGACATGACACTGCTGATGATCATTAAAGGGGCTGTTCACTTTCCCAACTAATTTTTCATTATGTTGCAGTTTGATTTTGATGATAACTTCAGGTATAATATTCTATAATGTGAACTACATAATAATGAAAGAAAAATGTTACATTAGTGATTAGCTTCATTAATTAGGAAAACAAAGAGCATTTGCAAAATGTCCGAAATCAGCATGAAAACAGTGAAATTATTCCCAGATGTTTGTTGTACTGGGAGAGTAATGGTATTATTTATCATTCATTGAAAAATCATCACTAGACATATTGGTTTTGCTGAATTATTTGCATAAAATGTGTGATCTTCATTTCTGGACCCCTATTTAAGTGGGGGAAGAACAGAACAGCACATCTAGGCCTGTCAGATTTGAATGGAATGCTGTGGTAAAGATTATGGTCGATATCAGTTACAACATGCATAATCAACCATGACATGTGGGTAGGCCTGAGTGATCAGTGGGACGTCAAATTCAAGTATCCCTTTTATGACCTTACACAACACCAACAAACCACTAATCACTGATATTGACCATAATCTTTACCACAGCATTCCATTCAAATCTGACAGGCCCAGATGTGCTGTTCTGTTCTTCCCCCAATTAAATAGGGGTCCAGATATGAAGAAAATCACACATTTTATGCAAATATTTCAGCAAAATCAATGGGCCGAATTCACCAAGGGTGATCATCGCGCGATTAAGACTTAGACGCGTGTACCTTCTTCAAAAGCATGGTAGAAGTGTGTGCATTTAGTGAAGTTACACGCGTCTAAGTCTTAATCGCGCAATGATCACCCTTGGTGAATACGGCCCAACATGTTTAGTAATGATTTTTCAATAAATGATAAATAATACCATTACTCTCCCAGTACAACAAACATTAGGAAATAACTTCACTGTTTCATGCTGATTTCGGACATTTTGCAAATGCTCTTTGTTTTCCTAATTCATGAAACTGATTTCACATTTTTCTTTCATGATTATGTAGTTCACATTATAAAATATTATACCGGTACCTGAAGTTATCATGACAATCAAACAACTGCAACATAATGAAAAGTTAGTTGGGAAAACGGTTCCAAAAGTGAACAGCCCCTTTCTCAGTCTCAGTCCCAAAAAGTGATCACCAGATGGCTTATTTGGCTACAAGAATGAATTGAGTTGCAGCCAAATACCAAGTCGTAACAGATGCATAACATTCTCAACCCCTGAGAAGAAGGCAGTGGCAGTGTCTCGAAAATCAATCCAAAAAGGAAGAAAACCACATATCTGCATTTCCATGTTGTTTCTGGTGCCCACAGCTTGAATGTCCTGTCGTATGATGCTGAAACGATGTACTCTCTGTCTGCAGATATGTCCACTTGCAAAACTTTTCCACCGTGTCCCGCTAGTGTTTTCAGAGGTGTCCAGATTGGATGTGCCCACACTTTCACTGTGTTGTCGTAAGACGCTGTTATCAGGTGGTTACCAGTGTCGGCTGCAATGAAGAAGAGTTGGTGGCATTTTATTGGCCCTATTAAAAAGGCTATCTCACTTTACGAACTGTAATTAACAAGTCGCCCATGGGCGAAGCACTCAGCTGACAATGTTGATTTTAGGCGTAATGTATTTGTAGGCATACGCCCACTGATTTCTAAGCATACATCACAGCTTTATTTTCTCACTCAGAAATGGCAGTTCCTACCGAAAAATAGGTCACTGACCTATTTTTAGCACGGTTAGGCCCATCAAAATTAACTGAGCCTGACCGTCAGGCTCAGTTAATTTTGATGGGCCTAACCGTGCTAACTGAACAGACATGACAGAACAGGAACATGCACATGAACCATGTGATGAGATGTGCACAAAGACTGTTCATGTTCCTGCAAGTGGTCTGTGATGTCATCAAAACTACAAATAGAATGGTGACATCATCATAATAGGGGCCTACTTCCAAGCGAGAAACTCAAAGGGCCGTATTTTAGAACGTTCCTCAACATTAAGGTTCACCTTAAATCTATTGTTCTCGATGGTTTTACAATTAGACTTAAGGTCGACCTTAACGTTAAAGAATGTTCTAAAATACGACCCAAATACTAATTTTTTTCCCTTCTGCAATTACGCCCCCGGTGGACAAACTCTGAACAACTGACCCCCATGGAAACGTGCATCTCTGCAGGTTAACAATAGTCAGCAATGATACAAGTGGAGTTAACCTGATGGCCAATGATCACTTGCGACAACCACCTACTTTTGCTAGAGTGGGTCACAATTTCATATCCAGTATGGTGCAGTTGAAACATTAAGGGCCAAATGGGGAGCGCCAACTGGTCACGCGAGACTGATAGAGCAGACGTGACACCTATAGAGGCTCATTGTTCGAGAGATGCGGTTCACCAAGCACGGCCAATCACACCTTGAATCGTCATGAATAATAGGTGGCGTCGGTGTACTATCAGTTCAAACCCACGCATATATTCTCGCGTGGTCTGCGTGATCGGGGTTCCCTATTAAAAAAGGGCGTTTAAAACATAGACGCATGTAACTTCGTCAAATGCATATGTTGGAAGTGCGTGCATTTAGTGAAGTTACACGTGTGTGAATCTTAAAACCCTTTATGAATATAGCCCGAAATCATGTGCATGAATGTACAGGATAGCTAGACTTACGTTCAAACTTGATTCCCGATATAAGGTTTGTGCGCGCTGGAATGGTATAAACACATTTTATC
>NMRB01001178.1:182437-216233 GCA_002633025.1 Notospermus geniculatus
CCCTGGTGTTTCCACTGTTGTGAAGACCAAACTGAAAGATTACCTGAACAAGGAATGGTGGTGTGACAGGTGGCGGGCAGCCTGGCTTGATACAGAAACGTTTGCCCCTGATGATACAGCATGGCCGAACCATGACAACCAACAACCTTGATGAGAATATCAATCTAAAAGTGGCAGATGCAATGGGTGGTCGGCGGAAAAAAGTATCAACACTAGTCAGTGAAATTACAGGTAGGTCTTGTTATGGTCCCTACATATCAATGTAGGGACCATCTTGATATCACTGGGTAGGTAGGAAATTTTTATTTCTTTCTATCTTCTTCCACACATTCAATTAACAGACGATTGCAAGAAAACTGCTCAATGATCTCAAAATCAAGCAGTCCCACCATGTAGCCCAATTTTTTCTCCAGCTCTGAAAGGTTAGATATTTTTAAAAAACTTACCTTTTCGATGACTTTGAGACGATTTATTCCCGTTTTATTGATTATTCTTATCGCTGGCAAAGCGACGGCCATCTTGGATTCCGAGCCTGTGGCCAGTGGCAGAGGCATTCTCAACTGAGAGCTCGAAACTGACGGAAAGACCCGAAGTGTCAGCCGAAGTGTTACGAATGCGGCAGAGAATACACGAACGTTAATAACTCTGCGGTACGAGATTAATCGGAAGTGTGGGGATAGGTGGCGGGCGAATCACATCGTCAACTTCACAAATATTCTCGGCAAAGTAGCAATTTGCCCTTTGTAAGTGTTAACATCGCTTTTTCGAAGCATTTTCAACATATCTTTGTAAAATTGGACGTTTAGTTGAAAATGTAACAAGTAGTCCAAAATCACCGATGACGCCTTGCGCGTGCGGTGACAGTCGTGACAATGTTCCATAGATTGCTAAACACGTGAGGCAGTGGTCCGAAAGGAGATTCGAAGGTGAGGGTCACAGATTTCGGGAGTCAAGATTTGATCATGATTAGTTCGTTATTATCATTCAACATAATAGATATAAATTTCAAATTAAAATCTGTTATATGTAAAGGACCTCGTTTTTTTCATTTCCTTCAAAAAAATACTGGCAATAAATAATTTTCTCGTCATATCCGAATTTCATTTTCGATCTCGCTCACATATGATCGTATGTCGGCCATTTTGAGAAGTTCATCGTACACATGGTACTTCATCACTGTTCATGATTTTCTCGTGTTTTCGTCCTGGACACTACGAGTTACCGTAATTCATGAATTGTTTTTTTAAGAACAGAAAGGTAAGTAGGCATATAGTTTATATAAGGGGCCTACAGATCCATGACGTTGGTTGGGGACCACTGCGTGAATGGTGAAAGGACGACGTCATGTCGTCATGTCACGTCGGCTGCGCCCACCACGATGAATTCTATTCTGTCAGTGTCATGTGTGTCGTGCCGAAGCAGTCAGCCTTCAAACTGGGCACACATTTTTCCCAATTTGTAGGCTAAACGTCACAATTCACATGGTCCCCAACTAAAATCACAGATCTGTAGGCCTACGGTAGCTGATGGACGAGTGGAGGTAGCTTGCTAGCCTAGGCCTATTGCATGCACTGAAGGTCTGCCAGGCATTGGGGATGTTGACCGTAGGGTAACGTGGACAGTATTCGCCGACCTAAGCACCTGTCGTGAATTACTAGCAATACGTGCAGTTATTCAAGAAAGATCTAGCCTATGCATGAATGCACAGCACCACCATCCCCCAACATATGCAGGAACTGTCCATCACCAACTCACGGGAAGTAAGGCGGAGCATCCATAATGAGGAGGTCACCTAATTTTTTTCTACCATTTGATGGTGCTGTGACCGTAGGTCTATCCACTTTTCCACTGTGACGTCGTACGGAACGTCAATGTCACACTGCCGTGAAGTTGTCACTTCATGGTAGTGGTAAATTACGAGTTAATGCCTCTGATTGTGGGATATTTCACGGGTTTATTTCGGCACTCGGACTTGATTTTGATATTGGCGAATTCTACCAAGCAATGAATACTGCTGACGTTACCCTAGTCTACTAGTGGACACAATCACGCTATACACCGATCGTGACTGTACATCATTCGTCTGCACAAAATGTATGGCGCAATTTTCAAAAACTTTTCACTTTGTTAAAAAACTTTTAATTGAAAAAATCAGCCATATTCATGTTGAACACACATAACTCGATATATTCAGGTGGTGTCACACAGTACAGAATCACGGTAGGCCTGTACCGTGATCGTGCAGACTGTAGGGTGTCATCATGGTCATGTAGACCTAGCCTATTGTAGGTAGTACATGAGTAGGCCTAGGTGTAGCCTATGTGATGACAATTCACAGGTGGGCTGGTCCAGGTCCTGGTTGCCTTGCACAAAATTTGACCTACTTTTCAAGGTGACAGAGGTCAAAGTTCAAAATTTGGTCATTTGGTGGTGCGTTTCATAACTGCTTGAGCTATTGACACTTGCTGCGTATGCAGTCCTATGTCAAGTGACCTATGACACCACTTTTCGGTCCAATTCAATTCTCCACTTGCTCACCATGTGGCCAAAATCAAAGCTCAAAGTCCAGTTACTCCTTAGCTGTTTTAAATGGATTGACTCCAAATTTTTATCAGGTGCATCTAATGAGGATACATGACCCTAGAACATTTTGATTTAACATTTGTCATTTGTTTTTCTGGTACATTCACCCAGGTGAGCACATGGTCCATGGACCATTTCATCTTCTGCATTAATACTGTCAAGTGATATGAACCTGTCTCTTTGCCACTGCCAGCTCACTTCACAAAGTGTTGTTGCGATCTTGTCATTTTCTTAGTACATCTTGCAAACTTAAAAAATGTCTCACTTGTTGCTGTGAGTGATGCCAGTGTTGCATTGTCTTGTATAAAAAATATGGCTTTAATCATGTTCATCTAAGAACATCAAGAAGGTGCTAAGGTCAGTACTTCACAAAGTGTCGTTGACATGTTGACCTTGAACTTTTGTAACCTATTGAATTTCTTTCACACCTAATTGGTAGATCCATAGTTTTTCTTGCAATAACACTGTCAAGTGATGTAAATCCATCTCTTTGCCACTGTCAGCCCACTTCACAAAGTGTTGTTGACATCTTGTCATCTTAGTACATTTGTACATCTTGCAACCTTAAAAAATGTCTCACTTGTTGCTGTGAGTCATTCTGATTTTGCAATTTTGTCAGTGTAGTATACCTTGAACTGTTGTAACCTATTGAATTTCTTTCACACCTAATTGGTAGATCCATATAGTTTTTCTTGCGCAATAACACTGTCAACTCACAAAGTGTTGTTGGCATCTTGTCATCTTTTTAGCACATCTTGCAACCTTAAAAAATGTCTCACTTGTTGCTGTGAGTCATTCTAATTTTGCAGTTCTGTCAGTGTAGTATACCTTGAACTGTTGTGACCTATCTTGAATTCTTTCACACCTAATTGGTAGATCCATATAGTTTTTCTTGCAATAACACTGTCAAGTGATGAAAATCCATCTCTTTGCCACTGCCAGCTCACTTCACAAAGTGTTCTTTGCATTTTGTCATGTTCTTAGTACATCTTGCAACCTTAAAAAATGTCTCACTTGTTGCTGTGAGTCATTCTGATTTTGCAGTTCTATCAGTGTAGTATACCTTGAACTGTTGTGACCTATTGAATTTGTCTCACACCTAATTGGTAGATCCATATAGTTTTTCTTGCAATAACACTGTCAAGTGATGCAAATCCATCTCTTTGCCACTGTCAGCCCACTTCACAAAGTGTTGTTGACATCTTGTCATCTTAGTACATTTGTACATCTTGCAATCTTAAAAAATGTCTCACTTGTTGCTGTGAGTCATTCTGATTTTGCAATTTTGTCAGTGTAGTATACCTTGAACTGTTGTGACCTATTGAATTTCTTTCACACCTAATTGGTAGATCCATATAGTTTTTCTTGCGCAATAACACCGTCAACTGATGCGAATCCATCTCTTTGCCACTGCCAGCCCACTTCACAAAGTGTTGTTGGCATCTTGTCATCTTTTTAGCACATCTTGCAACCTTAAAAAATGTCTCACTTGTTGCTGTGAGTCATTCTAATTTTGTAGTTCTGTCAGTGTAGTATACCTTGAACTGTTGTGACTTATCTTGAATTCTTTCACAGCTAATTGGTAGATCCATATAGTTTTTCTTGCGCAATAACACTGTCAACTGATGCGAATCCATCTCTTTGCCACTGCCAGCCCACTTCACAAAGTGTTCTTTGCATCTTGTCATGTTCTTAGTACATCTTGCAACCTTAAAAAATGTCTCACTTGTTGCTGTGAGTCATTCTCATTTTGCAGTTCTGTTAGTGTAGTATACTTTGAACTGTTGTGACCTATTGAATTTCCTTTACACCTAATTGGTAGATCTATATAGTTTTTCTTGCAATAACACTGTCAAGTGATGTAAATCCATCTCTTTGCCACTGTCAGCCCACTTCACAAAGTGTTGTTGACATCTTGTCATCTTAGTACATTTGTACATCTTGCAACCTTAAAAAATGTCTCACTTGTTGTTGTGAGTGATCCTAATCTTGCAATTCTGTGAGTGTAGTATACCTTGCAGTATTATGAGGTATTGAGTTTCTTTCACACCTAATTAGTAGATCCATGTAGTTTTTCTTTCACAATAACACTGTCAAGTGATGTAAAACCATCTGTTTGCCACTACCAGCCCACTTCTATAGGCAGTTATTTCCGCAAAAAATCAGTGTCAGGTTTTTCATTTTAGCACAGAATTCCTATGTAGACAGCGCACAAGTACCAGGAAACATCTTCAAAAGCAAGATTTATTATGTTTACCGACATTGTGTATGCAGACATCGATGTTGCGAGAGAAACTGTACAAAACTCACGAAAGAACCAAGTTTAGGATCCAAGTTTCACATCCAAGTTTAAGATAACAATTTCTCAATTGTCCGCTAGATGGCGCCTCAGCTGAACCAGGCAAGGCCCTTATGTACACTGTAGACTACCCTTGGCCAATGGTAGCCTACCCAAAATACTCATTATGTTAATGATTAGGCCTCCATTATGATAATAGATTCAGCTGAAGCGCCATCTAGCAAATGATTGAGAAATTGTGTATCTTAAACTTGAATGCGAAACTTGGATCCAAAAGTTGGTTCTTTCGCGAGTTCTGTACAATTTCTCTCACAACATAAATTACGCGGCTCTCTGCATAGAATTTTTGTGCTAAAGAATGAAAAACTTCACACTGATTTTTTTGTGGAAATAATCGCCTTTTCACTTCACAAAGTGTTGTTGCCATCTTGTCATCTTCTTGTACATCTTGCAACCTTAAAAAATGTCTCACTTGTTGCTGTGAATCATCCCAGTCTGTAAGATCTGTCAGTGAGTTGACCACTAGATGTCACTTGCACCCACTTCAATGCATATACGTGTAGCACACCCAGTCATTATCAATTGAGCAGTAATCATGTACATTTTCCTGTACACTGGTCTGCTAACAGTTTGCTACCATAGCAATAAGTGCAGCTGACTCAGGACTCCCGAATAGCGCTGGCAATGCCAACATTGCCCTCATGATTTTGCAAAGTAGCACAAAACAACAGCCCCTTCACAAGGCAGTACATGTAGGTGCGTGCGCTAAACATAGTTTGCCCAGCTCGCCTTCAGATTACAAATTGTCATGCTCCACCTTTTTTCCCCTGTCTCCTTTTTTAGTTACTCTGTACTTAACCTCAGTACGACATAAACAAATATATAGAACCTCACTGATGGCAAAACAAACACTGTTGATGCCTACAATGTAGTTTGACATGTTTGTGAAAAGTGCTAAAATACCTCTTGAACGCTGAAAATTGTTATGAGCCAGTTTTTCTAAGATTCAGGCAGAGTGTGATACACCACCTCTTAGATTTTAGAAGGGTTAAAAAGTCGGATTTGTGGCCCTTTTTTTGACCCCCTCAAGGGTTGCAGTGTACAATTGGGGAATGAAACCCATGCCATGTTGTTGTACTCACTGAGACCTTTAATTTGATACCCATGTTGATATGATTTGAAGACATCAAATTTTTGACCCCTTACAGTTAATCCCTTTGGCCCCCTAAAAAGGGTGGCCATCTTGGAAATGTGCAGGTTTTGTCTTGTGGTAACAAGCTGAATGTGTTCAGCATGTCCATCTTCATGATATAAAACAGGAGGAAATGTTTAGTTACCAGAACTACGCTAGGAAAGTGAAAAATAAATGGGCATGTCTCACGGCCTATTAGGTCACATTGCAAGGCAAGGGAATCAAGTCAAATGCCATTGTAAAAAGCCATCAAAATCGGCAAAATGGCCGACATAAAATGTGGCATAAAGGGTTAACGGCATTGGGTACCTCAATGATTACTATACCAGGGATAATATACATGTTAAGGAACATTAATTAGTCAATTGCATATAATTTGACTCAGGGCGCAATGAGGGAGGGGGCCCTGAAAAAGGGGTGTTTTCAATTTTTGGCCGATAACAGCGCCACCTATGAGCATGCGCCCTAAGTGTACCTTCATTATTTCTATTTCAAGTTGTAGTAAAGGACCCCTCCTGCATATATTGCAATAAAACACTTAGGTATATGTAGGGCGCAAGAAATATTAGTGCTGGAAATTCGATGGAAAATGGTCAAAAGTAGTGATTTTGCGCGCCCCCTATTGGCTGCGCCTTAAGTCAACCTCCAAAAATTTGCTACCATGTCAAACACTTGACCCTACATAGTTAGTCTATGAAATATCAGCAAGGTACACTCAGGGCGCACTGAAAAAATTGAATTTCAAAACCCAATTTTTGTAAGTGTCGTTTTTGGCCCTGACCCTTCAAGGACCCCCCAAAAATTACCAAGAGGGTATTTAGGGCTAAAAATGTGATTTTTCTCACTTTGTACCATACAACTCCCTGTAAAATAAAAGTTGGCAAAATCTAAGAGGTGATGTATCACACCCTAATGGTTAAGTGCCTGAATCTTAGAAAAACTGGCTCTTATAAAAACTTGAGCAGGCTAATCAAGTTTCAATGATGTTCCATTTTTGACAGCTTGCCATTGTTTTACCATGTTAGCAAATGCAAAATACCTTGCCCCTACTACATTTTTGCCGTGACCTTTGCAGCATTATTCGGGAGTCCTGTCACTGCTGCTATTGATTGGATGATACACTTCATACTAAAAGAGTACATGTACATACATGTAACACAATGCACTTCATACCAAAAGTGTACATGTACATACATGTAACACAATAAAAACGAGTCTCATAGATGTAAATCAGCAGTGTTTATAGTCACTTTTTCAGTGAAATACAACTCTTGTTTTCACAGTCAGGTTCACATGTACTGTAACAAATTGTTTGTAAACATAATTTGAAACAATCCATCTTTTAAGCTGTGACATAGAATTGATGAAATTGAATAGAAGACCTCGTCTGTTGCAATATCAGGTTTGTGCTCAGGAATCAAACATGCATGTACGAAGCTTCAATTATGCCACATGACTTGTATTCCATTTGCATATATGTACATGTTAAAAAATTAAATGTACCGTTACTGTATTCTGTGAAGTAAGTAGCAGCAGGAAACCAAATTGACATGAGATCATTGATTACACATGTTGAGATGCAATACAAATAATTGATGTAGTGGAAATGTCTATTTTTGAATTCCTACACCTGTTTCTTTCAGAAATCCCTGTAAGTGTAATCTTGTTCATTTTTATTCATTCTATAATGAAGTACATAAATCAGTGCTCGAAAAGTAGGACTTTTAGTCACCATTCGTGAAAACAAATTAAACTCTAGCAAATTGCCTACAAGATCAGTTCACCAATTCGCAAATAAGAATGAAGATTTTTTAAGGTATATTTTATAGGTCATCAGACTTGATTTCTTATGCTCCAGAAACTACATTGTATGAAGTTTTCACATACACACTTCAAAAACATGTACAACGCCGCTCAAAATGATCACAATCAAGGCCACACCACTATCCATGCTCGCATCAGCAGTACTTCAGTGATTCAAGTCTTGCACTGACGAAAATTTGTCTGCCAACATGCGTGCAACATGTCGATGCCTTTTACACAATGCAACATGAATGTGTACTGTGCTCGATCACTTTTCTCATGCGACGTTGTTGCATGAATCGTTCACGCTTGTCATCAACAATTGACTGTTCAATTTCAAGTCCACCACTCTCTGCACAAAGCTACAATCATACTCCATGCAGAGGCATATCACATGAACCTATGAACAGCCAATTCAAGTGCCATCTTCAAGTAAGTAGTACTACTCATACATGTTGTTTAGTTTCCTCTATAGCGACATGTACCGAAGATGGCACTACAGTCACCATATACTGGCTCCTAAGTAACAGCTAAGTGCTAAGATTTCACGGCATTTTTACATTGACCGTTGAGATTCTCACGCTTCTTTGTGTTAACCTGATCTAGCAACTTATTCACCATTTGACAAGGACACCTCAGCCAGACTTTTCGAGCACTGAAAATCATAATTTCTATTACGCACATCTAAACATGTAACATTTCCATTAACACGAAATCAACATTCAGCGGTACTCAATGTAAGATTTCTGAAATATACACATTCATTATGTAAATGTACTCTACATGTATAATCAATTATCTCACCTGAATTCAGTTTCCTGACAGAGCCACTTCTTTCAGGAAATACAGTTGTTCATTTTTTTTCTTTCAGATTGCAAACGTAGTTGAACAAACAGTGAAGTCAAGTCTTCAGGCATGCAGGTATGTACTATAACTTGATCAAGAACACTTAACAGTTCATTGTACATGCAATATGCAATATATGTATCCATGCAATACTGCAGATTGATACTTCCTCTATTTCCCGTATCCCAACAACACTGTGAATGAAATTTCAAATTCGCCATCTCATTATAATACTGTGAAATTTACTATGACCTATCACCAGCAAAGAGAAACAGTGATACCAACACCAACAACTCTATGAATCATCCACAAAACATGCAAAAGATCCTCTTGACACAGAGTCAATGGGTCATATTAATAAAAATTAGCATTTGCTTGCAAGCAAATACTTCAAGCAGGAGCAGCATTTGCTGATTGTTTTCGTATGAATAAACTGGACATTCTACTGCCAATGCTTTGCTGGGAAGTTTCAAGGAAGTACTTCAAGGTCACATCCCGATGTCGTTTTTCCTATGAATGGTCTGCGTTGTGAACCTGATAGTGGTCTATTTCTTCGTGTGCTTTGGCATTGTTCAGTGCGATCAAGCGGGTTATGTTTTGACTGCGCTGAGAACCCTTTTTGCGTATTGTGTACACGAACTGGGATTCTCACATTTTTATCAACTGCTGGCTGAAAGATGTCCGCGGAAATAAAGTTTTTTTCCAAAATTTGTAAATAGTTTCTTTCTGATTAATAAAGATTTTGTAGAGCTCTGTTAATCTCATTCTCAGAAATCCCTGTGAGATTTTGAAATTTTTCACGCAATTAACACCACATTCCTTTAACTCAACACATTCCAATTTTCAGATGAAACTAACCCTATTTCCTTCCTTGAATACTAGTAACCTTTCATACTGTCATGTCCTTTTCATAACATTAAACATTTGTAATATATTTCTCTTTTCAGAATGGCATTATCAGACAAAAAGGAATTTAACTTAATGAAAGCGCTTTCGACAACAAGTACTGTCATCAAGATTCCACTAAAGGTCAAAGTTGTGAAAATTGCAAAAAAGATCATCAATGTCGATACGCCCCAATCAAAGAATATGTGGATTATGGCCATCGCTGATCGAACAACAGCAAGCAAACTCTACTTATATTCGCAACATCTTGCAAAAACCATTCACGAAAATTCTTACATAATCATCTTGAACTATCAATCAAAAAACACTCATCTCACTGAAACCAAGGAATTTAAGTCTTTCAAGACTTCACCTGTTCAAAACATCCCCAATGACATCATTCAAACCACCAAAGAACTCATCAATCCACCACCGGCACCCCAAATCAGTATCGATGAAGCTCGCCATTCACCAATAAAGAAATTAGTATCTGTCACTGCAACAATTCAACAGGTATGTCCTATTAATCTCATTCTCAGGTTTGTTATCACTTCTTGCAATCTTCCGTGATATGAAAATCTAATTTCCTTTTAAAAATAAACATATTTTTGCATCTTGAATACCATTTTGCAGAATAGTAAATGCTGAAAGAATATATTACGATAATAAAAATAAGAATACCGGTAACTCGTTTGCAGTGCTCCTACACAATGTACTAGTGCTTGATTAAGTGGTATAAGATTTTTTCTCTTAACACTTTATAGCACTTATTTTACATTTATCTTCCAGATTGATGCACCTGTAACAGTCAATGTTAAGGGCCATGCTACAAAAGTACGCCAAATGTTCCTTAAAGATAAAACAGCTACAGTCAGGATGTCATTATGGCGAGAGAAGAGCGATCTTTCCCTTCAAGCTGGTCAATTTGTCACTGTGACAAATGCCGCAGTGAGCATCTTTAATCAAGAACCAACACTCTCCTCAACAGAACACACAGAGTTGAAGGTAATGATACTGTCCCACTGGCAACTTTTCCCAATGACAAAGACTGTCATCTCAACTCTGGAATTTCTCAAGAAGCTCCATTATTACAGCATTAATAGAGTTTCACATAAGGAAAATTCCAACATACACAGTCATTGATTACTCACAAACTTCAGACCCAATGAGCAACTTTTCTGCCGTCAGTGGCTGTAAGAGGCCGCCTGTTATCAGCCCTAGAACGTCGCAAAATTTGACGTCAAGTGCGTGAGCCACGGCGCCCAACGTCATTATGAACGACGATGTGGTATGCATTTCTGCCCTGTGACGTCAAACTTCATGACGTTCTCGAACCGGTAACTCATAGCGACCTCTGGCGACTCCAAAGTTCCTCATTGCATATTGCCATCTTCAGTATTTCAAACCCAGAATTGTTTTAAGACAGAAATGACAAGAAAATCTGACACAAATCTTCGTCACAAACAGATTTTGACTTTTTAACAAACCAACATACTCCCATGTACCATCATTTCAGGTTTCTGTTCCCCCTGCAACTGATATGAATGCTGATATCATTGGCATACAAGTTGACGACCTAACCAGCACACTGTTCCTACAAGAAGATGAAGACACCACCAGGGATATATCTATCACAAATGAGATGCTCACTAAATTCCTGTCCAACGAAGAGTATATAGATACACCATCACCTACACCAGCAGAGATAGAATCGACAATCTTGGATCACCTGCCACTAAACGTCAAACTAAGCATTCAGCAAGAAAATGTTTTGAGCATTACTTCCGAATAAACAGCACAACAAAACATGACATCCGAAACCAAATCAACGTATTAGTGGTAGCGAGGAACTTGAGCATTCCAACAAAGATGTTCAGGAGTGACCCGAACAAATGATTTTCATAGTCTGTTTTTAGCAGTAATTTACTGGTCATTTTCACCATAAACAAATGATTTTCATTGTCTGTATTTTTGAAGTAATTTATCAACTCACCTCAATGTGAATCCAGATCATAAATATTTTCTAAAGTTCTAATAATACCATAATATAGTAAAGGTGTAGCATAATGGTGAATACAAGATGTTCCATTTACCATTATACTACCCCTACTATGTCACATTATTATTAATAGAACTTAGAAAATAGTTCTTGATGACTTGAACTCAAGTCAAGATAACTTGCATTCTTTCATGTTGAACAGTCACCATGAACAAGTAATTTTCATTCCCAAGTCTGTTTTTTTAACTATTTAGTAGCGTCACACATAAGTCCAACACTCCAGACGTCAAACTGTACCTGACGTTTTGTAACCATAATAGCAAGAGACTTCAAAGTTCATCTGAAACTAGCCCTCGCTGAACTCTGATCACAAAAAATGAGTGCAATTTCATATGTTATACTCTCCAGAAGGCATATCATGTAAAATGAAATATTTCAACCCATGATAAATACGTAGACAAAATATGATCAACCAGATAGGTTCATGTTTTCTACATCAGGTCAAAGACAAATGAATGTCAGATTTGTCCACCAGGACGCACAATTCTACAAATGTTGACTGTGTTCTGTTTTGCATTCTGTTGATAAATTGTCACTGAAGCCTGTGATGAGGTAAAGGTTAATGGACCTTAACCTCATGCTATTGTTGCAACTCTTCAGGTGATAAATAGGCAGTGAATGTTGAGAACAACTGGTAATAAACATTGAAATTTGAAACCACTTCCCTGATCAATGTACCAGTATTTACGTCCCTTGTCTATCTGTACCAGTTCTCTGATGATCTGTCTGTTGTATTTTCTTATCCGTTGTAAAAGCTCTGCAGAAAAGAGTGATGAATGCCATTACTACATGTACAACATATCATCAGGTCTTAAGTTTGTGCATGTCATTTGTTACAGTACGATTTCATTGATTTAGTAACATATGAAGTAATTCTGAGAAAAGTTTTCTTCAATGATAGCATTTGATCACAAAATTTAATAGTATTGTCACCAAAACGTGCTCTTCAAGAGCATGTTCAGTGAACACATTATTGAATGATCAAATTGCACTTCAATTTTTCTGCAAAATATCAAATACAAATCAGTTCCCAGTATTATCTTCATCTTTTTACTAAGAGTTACATTGTAGAAGTAAAAAAGGGTAAATCCTAGGATCTGATATAACATATCGTGACCCTCTGTCATGGTTCATTTAGAGTTGTATTGTGAACTTTGTAAATTGAGTAAAGAATATGATCTGTGCTTTGACTTGGTAAAGTGGCGTAATCACTTAATTTACCACAGCATCAATGATACAGAGCCTAGCCAAAAGTCCGCTAGACAGCTGCTTGTTGCAAATATGAAAACGACCTGTATATGTATTAATGATAATTACACTCATGGGAATAATCACCTCCAGAGATATTGCCATTGATCTGTCTACTCTTTCTTCTTAGACATAGGTTGTTTCATTGCTGTATGAAAATCTCAAACAAACAAGCAACCTACTCTGCTAATTGAGCAACTTATTCGAAACTAGTAATTTCTTGAAGTTCTCAGATGAAACGACAACTTTCAAAAAACCAATGTCTCTCACTATGTGTTGACAAGTTGTAAAATTGCCACCCAATGATTAAAAAGCATACATAAGCAGAAAGTACAAATGCATCTTTTCATCTGTGAATGATCCAGTGTCTTTTACCATCTGTCGAGTACCATGAACAAGTAATTTTCATAGTATGTTTTTAAGAAGTAATTTACTCCTCATTTTGTACAAACTCGCAAAGAAAGTGCAATAAAAAGATTACTACATTTCAGTATATTGTGATCTTTCTTCATTTACACTGCCCTTTATAAAGGTCAATGAGATGATATTTATGGTGATATCAGTGGGTAGGTAGAAAATTTTTATTTCTATCTTCTTTCAAGAAAACTGCTCAATGACCTCAAAATCAAGCAGTCTCATCATGTAGCCCAATTTTTTCTCCAGGTCTCAAAGGTTAGATATTTTTAAAAAACTTACCTTTTCAATGACTTTGACACAATTTATTCCCGTTTTATTGATAATATTCTTATCGCTGCCAAGGCGACGGCCATCTTGGATTCCGAGCCTATGACCAATGGCAGAGATCATTCTCAACTGAGACCTCGAAACTGACTGAAAGACCCGAAGTGTTACGAGAATGCACGAACGTTAATAACTCTGCGGTACGAGATTGAGCGGTAGTCTGGGGATAAATTCAAATTCAAATTCTGTTTATTAAATCAATAACCCACATGGGGTACAATGAAGTAATTACAATATATACAGATTATGATTGAAATAGCATGGGATAATACAGATGATAAAATGGTTAGCTAATAACAGAGAAATATAAATTGGTGTGGGGTAGACCTAAGAAGTCCTTAGGCTATCTTAATTTAAAACAGATAGGTGGCGCGCGAACCACATCGTCAAGTTCACAAAATATTCTCGTCAAAGTAGCAATTTGCCCTTTGTAAGTGTTAACATTGCTTTTTCCAATCATTTCCAACACATCTTTGTAAAATTGGGCCTTTAGTTTTATCATTTCATCTGACGAGATTTCTAGACTGCTACCCGATCCTAACTATTTTACATCGGGCTTTTGCATATGTTAGGACCGGGCGTGCCTACTGCCTTCGTGGCTCTGATTGGTCGGTGCTGGCGCAGGTGGTAAGTATGCGAACTATTATGTTGATAGCTTTTCTATTTTTAACATGGAAAACCCCCGGCGTGATTGGCGAATTTCCTGGGTCAAGGTCACCTTCTATCTGCATTCTGGTACGTCAGCCGTATTGAGAATTGAACATAAGGGGCACAGTCCGCGTGAGCTACTGCGAAACTAATGTATTAGGCCAGCCCTGCATACCACAATATATAAATACACACAGCACACCTGGATGACCTAATTTCTGTCCGCAGTGAAGTACACCTGACTGCGGACAAGATTTTGCAGTAGCTCATGCGGTGTGTGTCCCTAATGATAAATTTACATATTTACATAAAATTTTCAAGTGACGTCACTGTCAGAATTCCTCCACAAATGGCGGCCAAGACTGGTCCTAGCATTCCATTTTGGTTCCCGAAGCCACCGCTAGGGCTAGAAGGCTTCGGGAACCAAAATGCTACCATTCAAAAGCGACACCATCGGTAGGACAAGGTACTAGTCTAAGGAGATTTCGAGACAAACTCGTCCCCAGTGGGTTTACGTTCCTACAACACCATTCTTGACACTAGAGGGCGTTCCAAATAACACCCTCTAGTATCGATCAGCCACCGCCATGTTGAAAAGAAGTGCAGCGCAATAATATGTGTAAGGATTCCTTACCATTGTGAAGCGGTCCCTAATGATAACTCCATTAGGAGGAGTGATGCGGTCAAACATGGCGGTGACTGATCGATGACAGTGTCTATTTGTGTAACGTAGTGGAGAAAATGGGCACTGTTGTACAGTTTGCTACAACACCACTGGAAAGGGCTGACGACTTCAGGAATACTGCGCATGCGCAATCTACTAATTTTGAGGCGAATCACGCCGAGGCCGCGATAATGTTCGCAACAAACCATGCTAACTATTCCTTTCAAATTGCTCTAATACTCAAATAACTTCGTGTTTTGGGATTATTAAATAGCCTTTTAGGCATATATAATGTTTTTCAGCCATCGAAGAACGAAATATTGTGTGAAACAAACATTTTGCCACGCTGCCAGCGGTTGACCAGAAATTTTGGTCAGGTCGTAGCCCTTGCCAGAGATACCTTCGCATGAGGTAGATCTGGGAACGAGATTGATTTCGAGAATCAGCGAGATGACGCATGCGCATCGATTGAATATTTGTCATTGTACGTACATGACGTACGCCATTCATGCATCTGTCATGCCATGTGCGTTGTTTTCATGGTTTTTGGACAGCTGTTGCATGAATTATTGTGACATTGCATGCATTCATATGACAATAAAGATTGCGTTGATCAATAAACAATTAATTTGTGATTTGTTTACTTGGTGTTAGGCCTAGCCTCGGGCTCGTGAGTTGATGTGTCTACGGTAGCCTTAGCCCCCCNAGCCTGGGAACATTGCATCACATATGTAGCATTGCTGAGCAGGTGTTCATTTTGGAACTTTTCATGGAAGTTTTGTGTAATTGCAGGTTTTAAAACATGCTGTACATCAATGGTGTACATTCACTGTACATTGAGTGTTTGTTATTACCCTCTGGGAAAAAATGGCCGACTTTGGCAAGGTATCTATAGAGCACAGCACCTGACAAGTCGCTAGCTAGGCCTACAGCGTCACGACGTCCCGTCCCACATTCTGAACGCGGTGACGTCACTCGAAAAACCTCCACTTGTTTCAGCGATCATGACGTCGTCTCACGTCAAGATGTCATGGAATGAGTACGGGACGTCGTGACACTGTAGTACCCGTCAGGTGCTGCGCTCTTTTGGAGTGATATAGTCTATTGTATTACATGTAACGTTAGGCCTATTGCTGTGATGGGAATTACTCTCCATTCCAGTTCCGATTGGCGCGAGGTTTATCAACGATAGCTCCGCAACGGCTGGGCCGATTTTGATGAAACATACGTCAATCGACTTGTCTTTCTTGGCGCTACAGCCATCATCACTGTCATTTTCCCGAAAAACGTGACAGAAAAAAGTTCTTTCACAAATCACAGTTCGTGTTTACGGCCGAAATGGCGGCCATTTTGAAATGACGCAATGCATCGTGCACGTGTAAACTGCACTGAACAGCATAGCGAAATGAAATGGGTTTTGAGAAAGGGATCCGTTATGCAGGCCTTACGCGAAAAATGAAGATAGCAGAAAGATACCGGCAAGAAAGGCAAGTTAATTCATGTATGGTATGTTGAATTTGACCCAGCCGTTGCGGAGATATCAGCTGAAAACCTCACGCCACTGGGATTTGGAATGAACAGGCCTAGCTAGGCCTAGGCCTAGTGGCGTAGTGCGTGCAGAATGATCATTCGGCTAAAGTTTAGAATCCCTGACCCTGATTGGAAGTGACATTACTCCATGGAAATCCTACTGTACAATGTGCCTTATTCCGGGTTCCGTCAATAGATGACCTTTTTTTCAGGCACTGATCAGGGATTCTAAATTCGTTCCTGACATTTGTACCATTATGGTGGTGATCTCGTGATACATGTATATAATTTTGTGCACCAGTGTTTCCGTCAAAGGGGGGATGATCCCCTCCTCAAAAATTTCAAGAAGGGGATATCCTCCCTCAACTTTGCAGACTAGGCCTAGGCCTAACCTTTTTCAAATATGACTATTTTCACTTCAGTAGTGTTTTTCTTTAATTTCTTACATTTCAAATGCAATTTTCATGCAGTCTAAGGAAGACTAATTTTGCATTTTGAAGTGTAAAAAATGACTCTGGAGACCATTTTTTTACACAAAAAAGCAAAAAAAATTTTGAAAAAAAAAATTTTTAAATTTTTTTCTCTCCCTCCCCTTGAAAATCCTGGCGGAAACCCTGGCTGCACCCACCGTAAGTCAACTGTGACAGTACGCACTGTGAATGCCTAAAATGATTCTGAACTGCCAGTTTAATTTTTTTTCTTGACGGGTCCAGCAACCCCACATTCTCCTTTCACGGTTGACGAAATGTTGGACTTCTCTGTCCGATGATAACATTTTTATAGCCTAGCACTATTAGGTCTGTTTTTTGAAAATTTTGGCTCCAGAGTGCATGTTTTGTCCAGCACTTTCTGACAGTTACACGGGATCAAAATTTGTTGACAAGACATAAAGGAGGTGAAATTCATGGATAAAAAAACTGCCGTGATGGGATTTGAACCCTTGCCTTTAGTTTGATAACTACGCATGCCAGCCACTTGGCTGCTGATATTTCTTAAGTAGGCACCTATCTGTTGCGGGCCTCAGTTTCAGGAGATGATTCATTTCAAGCTATTAAGTACATGTACTTGATCTGTCAAATGGAGTCTTGCAGCACCAATCTCCATCAAATCATCGCACTAACAGTGAGAATCCCCTACCGGACGCTCGCCTATTGTTTCATGCTGCTGCTATGAGGAAATAGTCTGTTGGCCTATTTTCATGAGGCAGTGTTAATTGACCAAAACCTAATACACATTAAAGGGAGACTTCACACATTGTACAGTAAACTTTTGAATTTTTTGTCAATCCATGGAGAATGTTGCCATGAGTTGTGATGTCACTGCTGTGGATATATTTCATTGTGAATGTGTCATGATGTTAACTCTTTTGTTTTTCAGATACCGGTATCAATAGTGTACACTCATTCATCTGTGCGAAAATCACAAGGTATGTATACATCACACGAATGGCACAATAGCCATGAAGCACTTGGTGTTCTCGTTTGCTGTTCATTATACTCTTAGTCTTATTCTCAATTAAATCTACCAGTACATGTGAATGGATCAGCGTGCCCTGAGACAGAAGTCAGGGTCAAATTTACATTCGTATACAAGAAACAGTTTGAGGAATTGCCCTGATGTCAGAAGTTTAACAATGAAATCTTTTCTTGCAATTCCATTAAAAAGGAACTTTTGGTACTGGCTCCAAAATACAATTTACGTGTGAGAAAGTTGGTGGGTTCAGCACAACATGTCACAATGATTCCTCATGTCGGAGTGTAATCTGCACTTTGAGTAACAATTTCCTTTTTTTCCTGTTTCAGGTAAAACTTCACTCATCTCGTATCAAGCTCACCTCATATCAATCTCATCTCATATCAGCGTCATCTCATATATTGACGTCATCTCATATCAATCTCATATTCACCACATCAATTATCTCAGCTCATATTCACCAGATCAATTATCTCAACTCATATTCACCAGATCAATTATCTCACCTCATATTGACCAGAACAATCATCTCACCTCATATTCACCAGAACAATTATCTCACCTCATATTCACGAGACCAATTATCTCACCTCATATTCACCAGAACAATCATCTCACCTCATATTGACCAGAACAATCATCTCACCTCATATTCACCAGAACAATCATCTTACCTCATATTGACCAGAACAATCATCTCACCTCATATTCACCAGAACAATAATCTCACCTCATATTCACCAGAACAATCATCTCACCTCATATTCACGAGATCAATTATCTCGGCTCATATTCACCAGATCAATTATCTCGCCTCATATATTCACCAGATCAATTATCTCACCTCATATTCACCAGATCAATTATCTCGGCTCATATATTCACCAGACCAATTATCTCAGCTCATATTCATCAGGCCAATTATCTCAGCTCATATTCATCAGGCCAATTATCTCAGCTCATATTCATGAGGCCAATTATCTCAAGTCCTCACCAGATCAATTGTTTTATCATACATTTCTATCTCAGATTCTCCTGTCTGCTTGTTTGAACAAATACAAATATGCGTATGAAAAGGAAAAGTGCCAAAACTCTGCGTCGAGGACAACAAATTGCATATACAAAGAGAAAATGTGCTCCCGAACAAACTGCTGTTTTAAATGATAGCGCAGGTATCCCTGCTATTGTACATTCTGATTCATTGTCAGCATTATCCTCTGGTACACTGACCAGTACGCCATGTCTTCAGATACAAGGATCTTTTCACCAAGGTTCTCAGTTCTTTTCAGAAGACTCTGCTGGAAAGCAATGCACAGCCATGGCCTATGTTGCAATACTGTATGCAAATGCAAACGGTAACACACAGCTCTGTGGAAATGATATTGACAGTATGCTTTTCCTTGGAGATGACATGTATCAAGCAATTCCACATCAGCATGATTATCTAGAATACACAGAACTTCCCTTGGCTGTATCAATTCGTCCACTGCGTGTATCAGTTAGAGCTGCATTTGGCCCTGTCTTATATGGCACACTGAGTCAAACACATGATACTGGTGATGATATGGTGTCCCATTGTTTACTCGCAGCACTTGTAAAAGTACTTAACTCCAATTTGTATGCTGGATGTCTGTTGATAGCTTGTGGTTTTACAGTCTCTGTTTTCAAGCATTCACAACAATACATGCTATTTGACTCCCATAGTCGTAGTGCACAAGGTCAAGTGACTGAAAATGGTACAGCTGTCATTTTGGCATTTACCAACTTACAGAATGTTGTACATCATATTCATTCCTTATACATGGGAACTCTTTCCTCAGAATTCAACATTGTCCCTGTGGCCATTCATACACCAAACACGAATCTCCAGGAAAATGATCAAACAAACGACCTCATACAAACATATTTCAGAGATCAAGAAAACAAACAAACCAAGGCTGTGCTGTCAACAAGGAAGCCAGATCATCAGCATTCAAAGCCCAGAAATGAAGCTACTAAAACAAAATACCAGTACGATGCCATTTTCAGAGAAAAGAAAAAAGAGGCACAAAAGTCAAAATATCGCTCTGATACCAATTATAAGGAAAAGACAAAGCAGATAGGAAGGACAAGATATCACTGTGATGCCACTTACAAAGAAAATAAGAAGCAAGCAATGAAGACAATACAGAAGACAGTGTATCATTCTGACTGCACGTACAAAGAAAAAAAGAAGCAAGCAGAGAAGACAAGACAGAAGACAGTGTATCATTCTGATGTCACTTACAAAGAAAAAAAGAAGCAAGCAGTGAAAATGGGACAAAAGAGAAGATATCATTGTGATGCTATTTTCAAAGAAAAGCAAAAACAGACAATGAAGAAAAGATACAGTTACAAACAAAAGAAGACTGAGACCAAGACAAAGGAAACTCCAAAAGAAAAGGAAAGAACTGTACTCAAAACCAAATACTGCAGCAGTGATTCAAACCAAGCACAGCATTCTGGGTGTCGAAAAAGGGCCCATGATGGCAATTTGAGAACACCAACAGTTGATGACGCAATTGAAAAGTTTCAAAGAGCAGTCAAGAGTGGGCCAGAATATGTTTGCACTGTCTGCCATCGCATACTTTTTTTAAATCAAGTTGTTGCATGCAACAGAACTGCCTACTGTTCTACACCTACAAAAGAGGCAAATGCCAACATGTGTCTGACTGGTACATTTGTGCATGAATCCTGTCAATGTGGTTCACTCAGTGAATCTTCAACATCTGAAGTGTCAAAGAGTACATGTAAGAGATGCATGAAAGAGTGGATATGCCATGCTTGCCATAATTCATTGAAAAATGGTAAAGTTCCAACATTGGCTATAATAAATGGAATGCAACTAGATGACATCCCAAAAGAATTACAGGGCCTAAATTTCTTAGAAAGACAGCTTCTTGCCTTGCATATTCCATTTGCCAAAATGTTCTCTCTTCCAAGAGGTGGTCAGAAGGGTGTAACTGGACCAGTCATTTGTGTGCCTTCAAATGTTGGTAACACCATTGAAACGCTTCCAAGGCAAATGAATGAATCTGCTTTCATCCAAGTAAAACTGAAAAGGAAATTGGAATACAGGGGGTATGTCGCTTATCAGTTGGTACGACCAAATAAACTCCAGGCAGCTCTTCAATATCTTGTGGCAACCAATGATTTATATCAACACGTGCGTATCAATGACACCTGGACAAGTGAGAATTACCCATCAAATGAAGATGTCATCTCAGACAGTCATCAGTCTGATGAGAATAATGAACAACAGAACAACTGTGATAGAGCTAGCCATTCCAATGGTATTGAAGTATTAACTGGCGATACTAGTGACAGCACTGACACTGAAAATATGGACTTGTCAGAAGATGGTTGTCAATCATCAGTAACTCCAGCACACTCCTTGGATGAAAATCTTCTACCAGACCTCATGAACTCTGACAAGGTTCAACATGTTCAAGCTACAACATTTTCTGAAATAAGTCTCACTACTAGCCAACATGATTCTGTCTGTCAAGAAACTGTTGATAACAGCCCAGAAGGACCAGCTCCAACACAAAACAACTACATGATGCCCCTGGACACATGTTTACAGCCAGTTGACATTGCACAAGAGGTCCTGGACCAGCAAACCATCTACTGCGTTGCACCTGCTGAAGGCAATCGTCCTATTTCAATATTGAAGATCAAAGATGTTGAAGCATTATCTTTCCCACAACAGTTCCCACGTGGAAGATATCACTACAACACTGAAAGACTTGTCAAAATTGGATTGAATCCTTACTTCAATGCAAGACTTTTCAATGTTGACTCCAGGTTTTCATCTGATAATTCATACATCTTTTTCGCCCAGTATATGAGTGAACTTAGCCAGATTCTATCCAATATTTCCATTGCAATGCGAAAAGGATCTGCTTTCACCAGTTCTGGCAAGAAGATCACTGCAAAGATGTTGACCAACAAAGATGCTGTAAAGGAGCTGCTCAAATCTGACAAGGGTTTTAGATTTCTTCAACCAGTTCGTGGAACACCACCGTATTGGGAAAGAACACTGAAGGACTTGTTTGCCATGATTAAACAAATAGGTATCCCCACATGGTTTGTGACATTCTCTGCTGCTGATCTGAGATGGCCTGAGGTGCTGCGTGCTCTCCTGTTGAATTCCTCTAATCCCTCAAGAAACATTGAAGATCTCTCCTTCCAAGACAAGAGCAAACTCCTTCAAGAAAATCCAGTCATGGCTGCAAGGATGTTTGATCATCGTGTTCATGTTCTCTTCCATCAGTTGCTCCTCAGTGATGCTTGCCCACTTGGTAAAGTAGTAGACTTTTTCTGGAGAACAGAATTTCAGTGCCGAGGATCTCCCCACATTCACTGCCTTCTGTGGATTGAAAATGCACCCAAATTAGATGAAGACAGTGATGAAGCAGTGTGTGATTTCATTGATAGATTCATTTCAACTGAGTTGCCTGATGAAGACATTGATCCAGTACTATATCAGATCATCAAACAAGTGCAAACACATAGCAAGAATCATTCCAAATCATGTTTCAAAGGTAGTGGATCAAAGCAATGTCGTCTGTGTAGGTTTCTCTTCCCAAGGCCCCCCATGCTACGAACTACAATCTTCAGACCTAAGAAAAAAGAACAGAAACGTGATGATGCAGATGTACCCTTACCAGACAACACAGATAATGCAGATTGTCATGCTTCACAAACACCATCTAGCCCTCTGCTCCATGATGAACCATCAAATGCTGAGTCAAATTCAACTGATGATACCCCAACTGTATCTGAAAAAAAGGCCAAGGCTAATTTGCAAAAGATCCGTGATCTTCTTGAAGCAATTGTCACAGATTCATCTGACATTCCCTCCACAGAAGAACTTATTGCAAAAGCTGATTTGACCCTTGAGGAATATGAGGAAAGCATAGCTGTCTTGTCCAAGAAAATATCAATACAGCTAAAAAGACAACCAAAGGATGCTTGGGTCAACAATTACAACCCAAAATTGTTAAAAGCATGGAATGCAAACATGGACATCCAGTATGTGACTGATGCATGGGCTTGTATCATGTACATTCTGAGTTACATCAGCAAAGCTGAACATGAGATGAGTGCTCTTCTCAAGCAGGCTCAGGATGATGCCAAATCTGGAGATTGTAATATTGTCCAGGAAATGAGACATGTAGGCAATGTGTACCTTCAGAATCGAGAGGTCAGTGCTCAAGAGGCAGTCTACCGAGTAACTGGCATGAAACTCAAAGACAGTTCTCGACAAGTTATCTATGTGCCGACTGACCCGAACCCTACAAAAATGAGTCTCCCTTTGAAAACAATTCAGTCACGAAGTAACACTAACAGTGATTCTGATGACATTTGGATGACTTCAATTGTCGACAGGTACATGGCGAGACCAGATGAGCCTCCTTTTTCTGCTATGTGTCTTGCATACTTTGTCTCTCACTACAGAATTCTGACATCTCTCAATGCCAAGCAGTCAGAACAAGCTCAACGAAGAGCAGATCATCAACTTGCACAAAATGATGATGGTGATGACAATGATGATAATGAATTACCTGATTCCTCACCTATCATTCAGCTTCAAGATGGAAAAGGATACATCCAGAGGAGATCTCGTGGCAATCCTGCTATTGTGAAGTCTGCACGTTATCCACGCCTCAAATTTCCTGAGAAATACATTCACAACCTCCTCACTTTGTACTTGCCATTCCGCAGATATGCACAGCTGGGTCCACAACCATATGAATTGTATGAAGATTTCTATGACAAAGCTGCAGTCAAACTACCTGGGTCTTCAGTGCCAGAACGAGTGCTTACCATTGTTGAAAGGAACAGGCAGGAGTTCGAAGTAGCAGCAGCATCAATAGATTTAGCTATGGATCAGCTCGCAGAAAATCCTGTCTTGGAAGATGCTTGGGCACAGATTGCACCATCAACTGAGACTGAGCGTCTTGACACTACTGTTGAAAAAGAAGACATGATTTCAGAGCATGAAATTCCTGAAACTGAAAGTGAGAATATACCCGAACTCAACAATCCTTCATCTGATGCAGTAGCCCTTGGTGCCATTGGAATAGAGACTGTTACACAACATGATACAGCTCAGCAGATAAGAAAAATACTTCAATCACTAAATGAAAAGCAAACAGTAGTCTTCAACTCTGTGAGAAAGTGGTGTCTGCTAAAGAAACAAGGTGCAAATCCAGAACCCCAAAGAATATTTGTATCTGGTTCAGCAGGTGTTGGAAAAAGTCATCTGATCAAGGCAATTACCTATGAAGCAAGGAAACTGCTCCAGTCAGTTGCTGACAACCCAGGAAACTGTACTGTGCTTCTAACAGCATCAACTGGTCCAGCTGCCTACATTATCAATGGCCAGACACTTAACAGTGCACTATCAATTCCCAAAAACCGTCGCATACCTGTTGTACCTCTTGGAGAAGATACACTCAACACCCTCAGAGCAGCTCTCTACAATCTTCAGGTTATAATCATTGATGAAATTTCAATGGTAGACTGGAAAATGCTGAATTATGTAGATTCCAGACTGAAACAGATCAAAGGTAATTATTCAGAATGGTTTGGAGGCATTTCAGTCCTTGTATTCGGTGATTTCTTCCAGCTTCCACCTGTTAGGTCAGAACGTCTTGTTACAATGAACAGAAAGGATACACGCAACATCTGGACATCCAACTTCAAACTGATTGAACTCACAGAAATCATGAGACAGAGAGAGGAGCGACAGTTTGCTGAGATGCTCAATCGCATTCGAACCAGGGAAAAGTCAACACCACTTGAGGAAGCAGATGAAACCCTTCTTCAGTCACGGATCATTGAATGTACTCCTTCAGATCCTGATTACCCCTCAGAAGCTCTGCATGTGTATTCTACCAAGAAGGAAGTAAATTCTTACAATCTTGCCAAATTATATCAACTTCCTGATGTCACTGTTGTAACATTGCATGCAGAGGACTCCAAACACAACAAGCTGACTGGAAATGAAACTGGCACTACTTCAGGTCACTCCTCAAGGGCTGATGACTTTCCAAAATCAATAGAGATTGATGTCAATGCAAGGGTCATGTTGCTTAGAAACATTGATGTCTCTGATGGCCTTGTCAATGGTGCAATAGGACGTGTTGCTGCTATTTTACCTTCCCCAAACCCCAGAAAACTTCCACCCGCAATAGCAGTTCAATTTGATGATGAGCAAGTCGGAAAGAAGACCAGGAGTACTTCCAAACATAGAAACGCCATTCCATCTGGATCTGTTCCAATTGAACCAATTCAAGGAAAACTTGAACACACAAATGTCACCAGAACTCAATATCCCTTGTCATTAGCGTGGGCGTGCACCATTCACAAGACACAAGGCAAAACTATGAAGCAAATAGTAGTCTCTCTCAAAACAGTCTTCACCGCTGGCCAAGCATATGTTGCACTGAGCAGAGTTTCATCAATTGATGGCCTCCATCTTCTTGATTACAACCCTTCTGTGTTGTACTGCTTTGCTGCTGTCAAAGATGGCCTCGCTGAAATGGACAAATTACCTGATTCCAACAATCCAATTGAACTCGATAGTTCTGACTGTCTGAAAATAATCCACCACAATGTAGAAGGACTTCTTGCTCACTTTGATGACCTCCAACACAATCGGGATTTTCCACATGCTGATGTGATCTGTCTGTCTGAAACATGGCTCCAAACTTCCTCCACAGAAACCATACAAATCCCAAACTATACACTCTACAAAAGCAACAGAGTGACATGCTACAGCAGTGATAGTACATTCTACCAGAAACAAAGAGGTGGAGTTGCTGTATACCTCAAAGACTCCCTCTGTTCTCATCAATTTGATCTTGTTGTCCAAAATCTTGAATACCTAGCTGTTTACATCCAACAAGATGACATTGCCTCTCTTGTTATTGTCATTTATAGACCACCAAGGTACAATTCCACAGCATTCTGCCAGAGTTTGCAAAGCGCTCTAGAAAATGCAGACTCCCCCTTTCCTGACCACATTATAGTAACTGGAGACTTCAATGAAGATCTCAACCAGCAAACCACACCGATCAAGGACACTTTCACGATCCATGGCCACAAGCAGCTGATTACTGCCCCAACAACAACTGAGGGCACACGTATTGACCATATATATGTGAAATCATCTACACCTGCTGACAGTATCCAATCAGGCGTCCTTTGCACTTACTACAGTTACCATGAGCCAGTGTACTGTATTCTGCCTATGTCATGTCTGTAATGCTTCAATCTTATTTCCAGGACGAAAAGGACACATCAAGACTGACCTCAGTGCATTTTACCCATTTTACTAATCCTTTCCATCAATGTTACAGGTACACTACCCATAAGTCCAAAAGTTTGGGAACACGCAGACACATGCATGCCAGACAGTCAGTTTCATATAAAGTGTCATTCATTTCGTTTACTGGTGTTTGCTCGCAATTTATGCTACAATTTAGTCATAGTATGCGCTTCTGATTATAACTATTTTGTGTGACTGACATTTTGAAGTCATCAAAATGATGAAAAGGTTGAAATTTGATATTTTGTTGATATTTCAATCTGTCACCTCATCACACAGAGATTTTTCAATGGCATTTGTTTTCTTATAACTCAAGACCTTGCAATATAAATTACTGACAGTTTGAAACTCATACGACATACCAACAGGGATATTCGAAATGCGATGGAATATCAGTTCCCCCTTGATTATACATGTACTGATTTTGATATTATCATGAAATTTACACAGAGGAGGACTGAAAGGTATCAAGACACTCTGATATCTATGTGGCACATTGGTATCAACGTAACTGAGGTCTCGGTGATTCAATATCATATAATTCTGTAATTTATGTTGAAAATATCAAGATAATGGCAAATTATCAAAATGATACATGTCTTTAAATTATCTCGTTGTCATTATGCTACCAGTCAGTGAATCATAAATGGCACCTTTCGCATATAAGTCTCTCTTTCTACATGTCCTATGAAATAGCAAATCAATCATTCATTCATAATCAGAGACAGCTGCCCAGATGCCAAAGAGAAAAATACTTAGATGTAATATTTATATATTAAACGGCTATGATGAATGCGGCTCCTCCCCTAGCCGTATTGCGGCTTTTACAGGGGTAGGCCCCGCCTTTCTGAGCCAGAAATTAAAAAAAAGAAAAAAATCCTCACCCTTACCCTGAAGCTTGAGATTTATTGATATAATGAACATTCATAAAGTATATGACAGTTGAGTTGTTCTTTGGTACCCGCCACAAATGATCTTATTAGTGACTAAAATGTCAGCAGAATATAAATTAACCAAGTTTGTGACAAGTTCCTCCCATGGATACAGAAGACAGCAGAATATGTTACAACAAGGAAAACCTGTTAACGTGTGTGTTCCCAAACTTATGGAAAGTAGTGTAATTCATTCTGGACAGTCACTTTGACATTCACTGTATCCATCCATTTATCCTACAACTGCTTTATCTCTCTAATGCCATTTCTCAACCGTTCTCTTTCCAGTATGGAATCCGGCACCACCTGGAACTTGAATAGAGCCTGGCAACAATAATTGCCATAATAAAGGCACCATTGCCACAATTAAAGGTTATCAAAGTCAGTAAGAAAAAGACAATTAGCAGCAAAGATGGAGAGAACGCAATGTACACCATTGAAATTGCTCATATCACACAAGCAGCGAAATTCGACATTTACCAGTACCTAGAGGGCACTCTTAAAGACAATCCACCTGCTGGCCAGGTCAATCATGTTCTCTATTAAATTAACCAATTATTGATACCAAATAAATATTTTCCTTATTAAAACACGTCTTCCTTCCATTCATACACATCCTTATTTCATCCTTCCCTCTCAATAATGCTCTGCAATGTAGGGACCATCAAATTTGCTGCCAAGCAAATTTCAAAGTTCTAGTTATGATAGTTGTCACTTGCCATACAATTATTCACAAAAAAATCTGTAAATATTTTTGCATTAGCAAAGAATGTTAAGCCAGTCACTTGGGACTTATTTTATTCCTACGCTGTGATGAGGTCGCGGACGTACACGTCGGCCAAATCTGGCCGATGTGATGCGTTCCACGGCTACACAGGTCTGTGCAAAAGCAGTCTCACCCCAAGCAGTCTCGCGCAGCCTGTGTGTACACAATGTCAACTGTCAGCTCAATCTCGTACCTAGAGATTAGTTACGCTCGGCCGAGGTTGATGGTCGCTACACTAATCTCTGGAGACGGCTAAGCCCTAGCGATGGCTTCGGGAACCAAAATGCAAGGCAAATGCGTTACACAGAGCGCATCCCGCTTCACTCCAAGTTTATACAGTGCGCCAAGTACTGCTGTGGATTTTCCTCAATAAATACAACAGATCCCTCGAAAAACCCTTTCTAAGGACATTTTTGTGTGTACATTTTATACTCATGTCATCTCAAGTCATTTCAGTGCATTTGTGGTTAAAATTCTGTCTAAAATTGCACGATACCAAAAATCACACCTAAGGCGTGAAATGGCTAGCCGTCTCCAGAGATTAGTGTAGCGACCATCAACCTCGGCCGAGCGTAACTAATCTCTGGGTACGAGATTGCTGTCAGCTATCAGAACTTGCCCAATCAGTGATCGCGTAGTAAATTCCATAGTAATCACGTGACGTGATGATGGACAGGCGCAACCTCGTTCTCAGGGGTCGTTCGCTTTCTGACAAAATGGCGGTCGCGTCACTAACCCCTGGCATCAACTTTGGATTTAACGCACGTGATTGGTTGACGGAAAACCGTCAAATATACCCAAGAATATACCCAAAGAAATTTTCAAAATATTTTGGGTGTCTATAAAACTAAGACCTAAGACCCAAGACCTAAGACCCTAGTAGAAAAATGTGAGCCCTACTACTATAAAACTAAGACCTAGGTAGAAAACTGTGAGCCCTGCTACTATAAAACTAAGACCCAGGTAGAAAACTGTGAGCCCTACTACTATAAAACTAACATGTCGCACCAACCCCATGTTCTCGATGCTGCTCCCGACCCCACTTTCAAATGTACATGAATACACTGTTATAACACAGGAGATAGAGTGGGGTCGGTGTGGATTTCACTTTATCGTCTTGATTACCTGGTTAACTCTAGAAATAACACAGTGAACTGGTCGACTCAGCGGGGGTCATCCAACTCTCACTCTCTTCACCAGACGGTTATGCAACTCTTCAAATGGTGATAAGTGCAGCTGTATGCTGCATGTAGTTTGTTGCCTTGGTTGTTTGGGATTCAGTTCTTCGTCATGGATGATGTGGCATAGGAGACGTGATACAGAAACAGTCGGCCTGTGTTGATATTTGTAGGATATACTGACTGTCACATCAGAGCACAATGGTGTTTAATGTAGGAGGAAACTGGAACCTCCTTAGATACAATTTCTGATAGTTTTGTATACACTCTATTACAATTAAAGCAGTGTGAGTAAACCACCGTCACGGAAGATCAAATGTCTGATTGTTAACGTTGTGTTCACAATTATAATGTAGGAGGAAACAAGAAAACTCAGGCATGATTGTTTTTGGCAACTCTAAGGCATGTAAGCAGTAGGAAGAACAGATCAACTCTGCCAGAACCAACCAGTGGTTTTCAACTCTGTGGACTTTTAGGAGGAAACAGGCAGAGCCATACAGAGCTAGGTTACATCCCAGAAAGT
Source organism: Notospermus geniculatus (assembly GCA_002633025.1). Classification (NCBI taxonomy): domain Eukaryota; kingdom Metazoa; phylum Nemertea; class Pilidiophora; order Heteronemertea; family Lineidae; genus Notospermus; species Notospermus geniculatus. The sequence goes on from NMRB01001178.1 coordinate 212,167, forward strand.
GTTCTGTGTGGAATATCAATAAGTATTCACTGTTATTTGGATGAATTTCATTAATGGATACCCTGTTAAATTGGAAGTGGGCAGAACCTCGGGTATGATGGTCAAACTGAAAAAGCTGCTGGCAGTGTGGTGAGTTGGAGCATGTTCTTTTGATTTTGGCTAAATGATGCATGCGTGTGCTTTATCTTCAGAGTTCACAACACTAAAATGTGTGTGATAGTCTGATAGTGGTAATCTGTTTCACTGCTTGATGGCGACAGGTTTTTGATGTTATAAAAGAAACAACTTTCTATTACAGCAGGGTATGGAGTCGACATGAAAGACTCTCTTTTCTGGGTGTGACTTCAGTGTTTGCTGATTCCTTTGCAGTTCTGGGGTCTGTGTCATTGATTTTTTTTTTCTGTGAAGCTATCTGGTTGAAAATTCGGGAGCGTACCTATGTGTCCCGGGTTCTATGTGTCCCAGGTCCTTTGCGTCCCGGGTTCTATGCGTCCCGGGTTCTTTGCGTCCCGGGTTCTNTAAAACTTTGATAAAAATGGCACGTGGAACTTGGCACGCGGCACGTGGCACGTGGAACTTGGCACGTGGCACGCAGATTAGGGTGACCCTCTTTTCTGGGTGTTACTTCAGTGTTTGCTGATTCCTTTGCAGTTCTGGCGTCTGTGTCATTGATTTATGATCTTTTTTCTGTGAAGCTATCTCGTTGAAAATTCCTGTCAGTTTATCACGTATAAAAGTTAGGGTGGGAGGGGAGGTTATGATATCCTGTAAATCTCGGTCTTGTTACTTGATATCAGAAGTTAGAAAATATTTGTTTTAGCCATCAAAAAAATTACACAACTCTATCATGTATAAGAGGAATTCCTCTGAGCGTTCATCGGCCATTTTATTATGTGAAACGTGAAATTGTCATCATGCCGTAACACTAACTCCAGCAAGCTAGGCCAATACCACCAAGTTCCAATGTTCATTGGATGTAGCTTGCCATGGACACATGTGGGTGACGACTGTATCCTCATGTATTCTATACAGCACAAGGTACGGTATACCATGAGCAGTGTCTACCTATAGCAGAAAACCTTCTACTTGTTATGCAATGGCCCCGACTGGTCGTCACCTGAGACAGTGGTTTATTATAGCAGTCACAGTCAGGGGTGAGGTGAAGTTTATCTTGACTCAAGTGGCACAGCAGGAGGTACCAGATAAAGTTGGCTCAGGCGAGAACATGGAGCTCGTGCGACATGATAGAGTGTCTTTCAGGAGTGGTGATCGAGATGACCATTCTTGAACAAGGTCTTCCCACTTGAAAGTATTTAGGGACCTTTGCTTATTTTGACGAAGTATTGATGGTAGTTTTGTGCTGCAAAGATTCTTGCACTCCTTTTTCAGGTCTTTCAATGTTAGTTGATGAAAATGATGACACGAGCAGTGTGTGTACTTCGACGAGTTGATGCATTTGAGGATGCAGATGCACCCAATGCTTCTGCATGACTAGGCCTAGACGGGGGATTTCTCTCTTCAATTCTGGCGATTGCAGACCTGCCAAGTCTCACGCGATTCGCGGGAGTCTCACGCATTTGGACCCATTCTCCCGCACTCCCGCAAGGTCGGTGCTTTCTCACGCATTCAGGCGAAACGTAATTTCTTGAAAAAAATCTTCAACGGTTTTGCAGTTCAAAACTGACTATAATACACGCCGGCATCTATCGGTCCTTATTTGAATCATGCGGAACAGACGATCATGCTTGGCGCCAAAATCATCAAATCACAGCAAGCTCTGACGGACAGCAAGCTGGTGTACAATACCTCCGACTCTGATGGTCATAACGATGATGAACCTCCCGCAGCTCGTGGTGGCAATGATAGGCCTACTCCACCCAGAAATAATGATGGATACGGAGTGTGTGATAAAGTGTGCACATCCTTAAAACCAACTCCATGTCTAATAGAATGTTTTCAATATTCGGCAACCATTTTGGAGGGAAAGCGATGCATAGACTTGACAAAATATTCTGAATGAATCCTGCGTGAAACAGTTTGATAACCAAGGGCCTTATCCTAACCCTAACCCTCTATTTTGAAGTACTTTGCATTGGGTCAGTCCATTAGATTAGGGGTTATAGCCTGAATAACAAATTTGGCGAAATGGGAATTTGGCGAAATGGGAATTTGGTGAAATGTGAATTTGGCCAAATTGGGAATTTGGCGAAATGGGAATTTGGCGAAATGGGAATTTGGCCAAATGGGAATTGGGAATTTGGCGAATTGGGAATTTGGCGAAATGGAACTTTTTTTCGCGAATTGGGAATTTGGCGAAATGGGAATGAACCAATAAGCTGAAACAAAAGACTGGTAGGCCTACTCGCAACATTTTCACAAGAAATGTCAGATTTTGAAGATCAAACAACATGCGTGTCATACATCTCCAAGTTTTTCTACCCCTTTTCTACCCCTTTTGATAGCAATATCTTCGACAGATAGAGTACTCCAGATAGAGAGTGCTGCCAGATTATCCGAGACAGGGCGGCCATATTGTGACTAATGCAGATGACGAAGAAGTCGAATATATGAACTTCATTCAAATCCATCCAATTTCAAGCCAAATCTTCAGACTTAAATTGTTTTCGGAAATATTCTAAACCTCCAGCATTGCATCCCAAAAATGGCCCATTCTCCAGCAAAATCGTACTAAACCTCAAGCAAGCTGATAAAACACCCTTGGCAGGTCTGATTATGCCCAACAAATGCTTGTAGGAGTCGCCGAAAATGTTCCTTCGGTTTCTTACAGGAACCTCCTTTCCGCAAATTCGACAGAATTTGCNGCGAAATAAATCATGACATCAACACTGACAAGAGAACTGTCAGATTCTGCACACGTGCTATGCATCTATAAATAAACACTACGTGCCGATGTAAGGCGCTTTCCCATTGGCTACTATTTCGGAGCACGAGGAGAATCCCACGGAATAAGCAGCTCTTACTTTTAAATCGGAACCTCCCGGCAGTGAATAAGGTTTCCTGAATGAAAACATATTTATATCGCACGATGATCACAAAAATGAATGAAATGAATAATATCGAACAAAACATGTCATTAGTGGCTTGGTTTCATTTATTTTGATATTGTACAACAAGTGTTTTCGCTTTTGATACATTGTTTAATAGCAAGAGGCGGGAAGTAACTGGAACAGCCGGCTTCCCCATCCAAATGCGACCGATTAGCTCAGGGCATAAGGGAGGCGATGGCCGAGTGAAATGACCTGAGTCTCAGGATGCCTAGTGCCATGTCTATGACCTGCATGGTTACCTGTAATGCATGTACTTTTTATGTTTCTGTGTTTGTTTATTGTGTTGGAACAGCCGGCTTCCCCATCCAAATGCGACCGATTAGCTCAGGGCATAAGGGAGGCGATGGCCGAGTGAAATGACCTGAGTCTCAGGATGGAATAAAGTAGGCCAGCTGTATGGTTGACTGCTTTCTGCACATAATACATTCGCACGTCACGTGAGCGAGCCGCTGCCGAGACCTTAGCTCTTATCTCATCGTTAAGTTTGGGGGCATGAGACCCTTACAATCATCTGGAAAAAGATACAATTCCTTTTTTTTGAGGAGCATGTTTTTCGTCATTGGCCTACAGGTAGCCCTGTGGGCTCATTGATTCTGATTTAGTTCTTTAACGATCTCATCGAGAACACTATCCTCTAAATCATTAGAGGACTTCCTCTCTTGTGGATCATTGCCCTGTTCATTTATGAGGGCTTCCACATCCTTGTCTCCCTCATTTTCAGAGACATGGTTGTCCTCCTCCGAGGAAGACTGGTCATGGGCACGTTGTACACCTTTCTTGCCCTTTTTCTTTGGCGGCTCATCCAAGGGGGTCGACCCCGGCCGCTTGTCTGCCAAAACCTTGAAGGCTTGCCCCATGTCGCTCATGGTCTTGGCGACCTGGGAGACAGACAGCTCAAGCCTGGCAAGCCTAGCATCCCCTGTGGGGTCAGTTTTGTGTTCTGACAGTGGCGTTTTCTGTCCGAGAAGAATGTTAGACGATGAAGTCAGACTTGTTTGT
>NMRB01001179.1:0-14928 GCA_002633025.1 Notospermus geniculatus
GCTGTTGAAGTACTTGAGACGTCTATAATTGGCTCTGTCTGGTTTTTGATTATTGGTAAAAGTAATATTTGCAAATACATTTCTATAAGCCCACAGCTGATATATTGTAAAATGTACAGAGTAAAAATCTATAAAACTAGTACTTTGGAATAATAGGGGAAAGTGAAAGAGACTGTGTTTCTATAGGCCTATATCTGCTATGGTTTTAGTGTGAATTTCGCCTTATGAAACGGGTCAAGTCAGTTATGGCACATTAAGCTCGGGTACACGCGTGATGGAAATCTTCCTCTTCCATCCAGAACCACTCAATTCCCTAATACTGTTGATAAACCTCGCGCCAATCGGAACTGGAATGAACAGTAGCAATATAGCGAAGGCACTGAAAAGATACAGTTGGAATGCCAGGGTTGAAGAAAGAAAATACATGTAGTAAAGAAAACTTACTTCACTTGCAGCAGACTCTACACTACAACATTTTCTCAGTTTTACTTTTTAGAGTCAATCAATTCCCACAGTGGTCCAAGCACGCGATATCTGCGACAAGCTTGAGAAGTTGAGGGAAATCATAAAGCTTAAAACCCCACTGTATTGAATTTTACGGTATTTTCAAAATGTTAGGAGAATGCAAACGGAGGTTGCATAGCCTCGTGAAGGTCCCCCAAATGCTTGCCTGATACAGACATCAGAGAATCAAGGCCTAGTTTACAGCATGCATTGAAAAAAAACTGCAGGGAGAGCTCTAATGTATTCAGACAGAGCGTAGTACATTTTGCACTACGCTGACGTCGTGACGTCGTGCACTGACGTCGAGAATCGCTGCGATGATTGGCGTTTTTCAAATTGAATTACAGTGGGGCTTTCAGATGGCACTGATCCAGTGCCATTACCAAGAAAAGTCGGATGTAAGTAAAGCGCTTACTGACCACAGAAAGCACATGGCGCAACTACAAGCATCACTGCAAAATTTACGGAAAAATATTTCAGCGGAATTCCTGTTATTCAAGAAGATGCGCCAGGAGAAGGAATCTTGAACGAAAGTTACCTCAGTCAAGCCCTTCTCAGCCTGTCATGATCCTGTTAAAAGCCACCCCTTCCTTCACCCATTCGAGAAGAAAATTTTGGATATTTCATTGATTTTTTAAGGCCGGGCTGGCAGAAATTAACAGAAGACGTGGTCATGGTGGTGGTTGTCACATTGGGCTGAAGCCACTCCAGGGAAAATGCCTTCGACGTGCTTTGGAAAAATAGAGATTTGAATGCCGCAATTTTGAATCAATTATAGTATTCACATCGGGATACAGTTTTCTACCAATTACATACTTGAATAACTGCTGTGGTTTGCTATCTTCGAATGAAATTTAAAACATGGTCAACTACAAATCTACAGGCGTACATGTATCTAAGAATGTCATCCGCTAAAATATGGAAATATGTAATTCTGCACTTGTGAATTTCGTGCGCCACGAAATTATTCTAAGCACCATTTTTAGCTCACTCGTGAGCTTTTACCGTCCTGCGGTGTCCGTCGTCCGTCGTCGTCCGTCGTCGTCGGCCGTCGTCGTCGTCCGTCGTCGTCCGGCGTCCGTTAGCAGGGCACGTTTCGTAACCGCTGGAGCTATTGATCTGAAACTTGGTACATAATATACCCCTAGGTCAGATGACCTATGACACCAAGTTTCGGTCCGATTCGATTCTTGGCTTGGCCTCCAGGTGGCCAAAACCAAAAACACAAAAAGTGCAATAACTCCTGAACTAATGACTGGATCGTCTCCAAATTTTTATCATAGGTGTGTCTAATTAGGATACATAACATATATAACGGGTTTTTGATTTGACCTACTTTTCAAGGTCACAGAGGTCAAAGTTCNGTGGCGTAACCTGAAAATCATCCAAGTGCTATAACTCAGGAACGGCTTGACCCAGAGTGCTCAAACTTGATATTTACCTCTCTCTAGGTGACCTTTACAAGCACGTCAAATTTCGGCGTGATTAAACTTCCAATATGGCCACCAGGTGGCATAACCCGAAAATCATGAAATGTGCTATAACTCAGGAACGACTTGACCCAGAGCGCTCAAATGTGCTATGTGGCTCCCTCTAGATGACCTTTATGTGCATGTGAAGTTTTGGCCCGATCGGACATCCAATATGGCCGCCAGGTGGCATAACCCAACAATCATTGAAGTCCTGCAACTTGGGAATGACCTGACCCAGATTGCTCATAACTGACATGTACCTCTCTCTGTCATTACACTGTTATGTCCAAACGAGTGAGCACATGGTCCATGGACCATTTCATTTACGTGATATAATGTGTGGGCTTATAGTACCTTTTACATTTAAGTGTCAAGGCATTTCACAATATATTATTACCCCCAGCTGTTCATTCCAATTTCATATCTCCACTCCCCGGGGAGTATTACAGTCCCGGCAGCCGATTGCAGCGCTCTTGGACTAACATTCACATATCCACCAGCTCGGTACCCCTTTTACACCTGGGTGGGGTGAATTAGTGTGTGTGTGCAGTGTACAGTGAGCCATGCATGTATAGACACTGATGGCCATGTCCTTCTGGCTGTCAACCTAACGGATATTGAACTTTTTGGATAGTCCCACTTGTGGTACTTCACTCAGTTGCCTCTATACATGCCCCTTAAGAATGAAGGATTTCAAGGTCCATAACAATATTCATTGAAGTCCCTGGATCATTCAACAATACCACCAGATCCTGATAGTTTATTTCTTTCATAGGCCTAGGTCAACCCCGTTGCTGTCCTAGAATGCATATTATAATGATGAAAACGTGGTGTCAGTAAATCATGCCACACCACCAGTAAATCTGGTAGGTACTCACTGTATTAGTGTATGTCATTTTATTCCCGCCTATGTACTGATACACGACGAAATCGTCAGCGCCCTCAGGTAGGCATGATTATCTTAACTATCGTTTACATCTTTAATTTTATGAATGGTGATCGACTTGAAGTGCCGTTTTATGCCAACCTTTTTTCTCTTAGAGTCGATGAGATGTTGAAGAGAGCCATCGAAAGGGTAAAAACTGAAATGTGTCCCGTCTGTGTCTCTAATAACAGGATCAACAAAGGAACGTATTTCTTTGAGCAATTCCTTGCCAGACCCTTCCTTGACTAGACCATGTCTTGGCTCGTGCATCCGCCTGAATCCTAATCCACGGGGCCCCGGTAAACCGTAGACGAATATCATTTTAGACCATGGGTTGAAAATAAATATCAGCCCTCGAGTGTGACTAAACATTGTTAGGTCCACTACCTTCTGTATCAGTGGTTTTTTGAAATTATTAGACTCCAAGTAAATTACGTTATAGAGATTTCTGGAATAGAACACCAGGTTGTGCAAATCACGGCTCAACTGGAAGTTAAAAGTTGACCTCATCAATATAACCTTGACACCATTACCTAGCTTCATGTAGAATGAGCTATTTTCATGCAGTTCGGATATATCATAAACGGTTCCCGTTCCGTAGTAGTCTGCAGCGTGTTTACAAAATACTAACACCTTTCCTTGAAATCCAATTTCTATGTTGTTTTCTTTGTCCGTTAGGCAGATGTCCGTCTTTGGAATAACAAGTTTTCCGGGGAATGTTCCTTTTGAGGTGTCGTAAATTGGATAAGTTTTTACACCATGCGCATTATTTGTGAAACATAACAAATAATGCCGGTAATTCGTGCCTGGTATTACTTCAAACTTCTCGGTTGACAGAACACTAGTTGTGTACAAAATGACATATCGTTCTTCGGTCAGATGGTAAACAAGTATTTTACTGTAAGGAGTAGTGGATGGAAACAGAAACAGAACAATTCTACCATTGATTGCATTATACCCCAACTGATTGGTTTGCCTAATCATTATTGGCGGCAAAATCGGAACCACCTTATGAAGTCTGTATATCATAATATTTTTGTTCTGTGGTTATGAAGAATTGAACACAAGCAAGGAAATTAAAACAAAATTACACATTTTAATTCCATGTAAAAATAGACCTCTTCATACATGTATGTACACATTTTCGTGTCTACATGTATATGTTCTATCACATTGCATTCGTGAGTGTTTTGCAGATAAAAAGCAACGTGCAAGACATGCTCGTACTATGGCCTTCCAACAGCCTCTCGACTTATTTTGTACCGAATTATTTTGCTGGATTGACCCTCCATAAATATATAAATATCGTAAACAAAACGTATCATGCTCAGGCGACATTACGTCATGGACACATGTGTAAACGCAGAGGAACACGGATGTTCTAATGCAGCACCTGGTTTTACAGTACGCAGGAGTTGATGGGCCGAATTCATAAAAGCTAGCATTTGCTTTTTCTTGGCTTTTTTCTTGAAGATGTATTTATAAAATATCGCTTTTGCTTCGTAGAAGAAGCAATTCCCTATAAGAATTAGCAGAAGCTTTGTCTTGCGAGCATTAGCTTCATCAGATAGAAAATCTTGCTTGGCTTAATAAGAAAAGGTCATTATATCAAGCAATTGATTATGAATATGTGAGCAAATTCTTTGGCGTGTGCTTCTCCTTGACAAGCAAAAGCTTGGCCTTCGGGCTTTGGCTTGTAAGCTTTTGCTATGTTTTATAAATTCGGCCCATTAGCTCATCAACTCTTTGTAAACATCGACTGTATCGTAACGTTTATTTCTCATGCGAGTTGCCCATATGTTGAAATTTTCGTCCACCATCGTTCGTCTATGTTCAAACATTATTTTTTGGTCCATAGATTTTACTATTTCGAAGTATCTTTTTGCGAGTTGATCTGTACTCCTCAACGGATGTATTCCCGAAGGCACTGATGGTGAAACATGCCAAACAAGGAAGTATGATGTAGGCAAACTTATTAGCATTGCTCCTATTTTCTTATTGATAGACAGATATTTGTATCCATCTGGAAGCGACAAGAAACCTATTCCCCCAATGGTAAATCCTTTAAGCGTTTTACGATAAGTTGTACATTTCAGACTCGTTGCGCCTGCTTGTGTATCAAACATGCGCAAGAAAACTGCGTCGGATTCAAAAACGAAGGAAAACAGAGGATATAAATCTCTTGGATGAAACGCAATATGTATTGTTAAGTCGGGTAACAGAGTGTAAACAAGTTCATTACCGTCACGTTCGCAGAGAGAATGGTATATTGTGAGAGATATTTTCTGTGAATGGCGCAGATAACACCAAAATGTGACTTCTGTCATATTACTTGCGATCGCGACTGTGTCCTCAGGGTGTCTTTCATGAAGATAATAAATGCATCTCTCTTCTCTTGGTAAAAGTATGTGTCCCATACGCGTTCCATTCAGAAAATTGTACAATAACATTTTAGATATTTTTGAGACTTTACTAGTCGGATCCTCTCTCTCTGAGTACAACAAGTAATGATACTCTAATGCTATGAAAACTGTCGGGACATTAAATCCACTGTTAGGAAAGTAGAGTGACGAATTATGCAAAACTCGATATATAAGAGCAGTTGTATTAGGGCTGTAGACAAGGCATCTGAACCATGGTACCGGTTTCTCTGTATACCATACCATAAGTAAGGGCTGGTCTTCATGAAACTTTATTTCGGGATGTAATTTGTTTTCTAAGGTTATTGGAGGAACTATCGAGAATTTTTGAGAGAACTTAATTTTCGATCGACCTGGCTAAAGGAGCCATCAAATCAAATGGTGGTTGTGGAACGTGTGGAAAATTTACTTTCGCCATCTTTTGCCATTTTGACAATCGGGCGAGTAGATTGGACGGGACGAGCCTTTTAAGTTGTACGATGAACGTTTACTGGCAGTCGACATGCGTTGCTTTTTAGCAGTTAAGGTGAAGGGATACCTAACAGATCAGCACAGGCCTAGTGGCGGTCTCAGAACTAATCTATTGTGCGGCAGCTCATTATAGCACCCCGTCACCTGATCTCGGTTCACTGCCCATTACTACAACCCATTCCTAAACTCGAGCGAAGAATGTTTAGGAGTTGTTGGCCGATCGATCGAGGCATGTGAAATCGATTGCAGACAAATAAAACATGCGTGACGAGTGGTAAACGTTGAAACGAACTCTACTAACCAGGCGGGAAAGGACTTAATTTTAATAGCAATCAAGCATTGATGACTGAGCCGCAATCACCCGCTTTTCCTGCGATTTTCGGTTTTGTTTTGCACTTAATTGGTTGATGATTTACATGAAGTGTAGGTTTTACCTGATATTAAACTTAGTTCCCCAGGTGCCTATAGAGAGATTTTGGTGATATCCGAGTGAAATCTTCCCGTGAGCCAAAAAAATGTGAATCAGGGCTTTTTTAGACCTTAATTAGTTTATAATGGGTAACTGAAACAATTTTTTTGAGAAAACTCTCTATAGGTACCTGCAGACTATCTGTCTTTAGGTAATGGTATAATCCGTAACCGCGTAGTCGGTACCCAAGAGTCAGAATTTCGTCCCGAAAATGAAATTTTAGGGTCTAATTAAAAGTTAATTAATACCATTACCACTAACCCAAATCCACATTTTTTTATCAGAATGTACGGAGGAGGGTCTATACTTAAATAATAAACTTGGTTAAATAGATTACTTTTGGTCATAGAAAAGATATCGGGTTTTCAATGTTGTGCGTGCATTATTTTTTCCTTAGGTATCCCTTCACCTTAATGCTCTGATAACCACGTTGGTTTAGCTTGATTGGGAGAGAATGAACCTCGGACAGTGTATCCAGTGGCGAACACGCCCCCACCCACCCCCACCCTACCCGCAGGAACTCATAATGGATTCAATCAACACAATGAGTGAGGTCAGAATTCCGTCTATGTTCGGTGTTGAGTTGAGTCGCAATCTGAGAGAATGGCAATATCTTAAATATGTAATAGCTCTTCAGGCAAAACCTAAAAATCAACATTTTAGTATGTAATTTTTGTGACTTTTGTTGCAGCTTTGATTGAGTGGAACCTTCTAAAGACTTTGAGATTTGTTTCATCGAAATCTGTTGTGTGGTTGCTGAGATATTTGAATTACCAAAATTTCGACAATTTGAAAACTTCCAATAGGAGCTGTCAGCGAGTTGACCAATAGGTGTCACTATGACCCAATTCATTGCATTTAGCGGACCCAGTCATTATTGATCGAGCAGCAATAACGTAGATTTTCCTGTACATTGGTCCGCTAGAACTTTGCTGCCATCTGTTGGCAATATATGCGCGGCTGACTGCTCCTATTCTTCACAAAACTTTGATATCAGTAGACAGAGCTCACCTAAAATGTAGAAGTATGACGCTTTGGAACTTTTAGCGTAAACTGGTTTCGAAGTTAAGCATGTTTTCAAAATATCAATATGTTGATATTTTGAAAAATGTATGCAATACAGCAAATCACGCAAAAAAGTTCCAAAAATGTCTAAACCCATATTCTGAAGTTAGCTTTATCTAGGCATCAGAATTTCCTGAAAGGCATGAAAATTATCGAAAGTTTGATAATGATAATATCAAGCACTCAACATATTTTTATGACACAAAGCCCCAAATCCTTAGAAAGTTGTGCTCTATCAAAACTGCAACAAAAATCACATACCGGTACATGTAATAAAATTTTGACTTTCAGTGTTCTTTTTCGCTGATGAGCTATTACTTAATTACGATATTTCCAAACTCCCAAGATATAGGCCTACTTGGCCATGTAGAATTACCGGAATCAGCAGATCTGGCGGATTTAGCAGATTCTGTAGAACATTGAATAAAATTTGATAATGAGTGGAAATTAATTTAGTAATACAATTTTTCAAGTGTTCTGTATGCTGCACAGGTTATAAAGGAAAAGCTGCAACAGCGTCGCGACCGGCAACTGGCCGAACTATTCCTGCAGACCATTTTTGTTTCCCTATTTGGATTACTGACTGTAAAAGGTATTTTCTCGGTCCTTTATAATCTGTGGGATATATGGAAATTATATTCCTTAATTGGTTTCCATTCATCAGCTATTCAATATTTTACAGAATACCTTAAGGCTAGTGTGCTGTAGTGAAAGAATTTCGTACCGAAAATTCCAAGCAGCACCTGTGGCTGCGCCTATACACATAACAGAACTTCAGTTTTCGGTTCCAGATCCTGCTTTTTTCCAGGCAAACTAAACTGCCAAAATAATGACCGAAATTTGCACCATAGCCACAATATTAGTTCGGCATCATTTTTAGCTCACCCGTGAGCTCTTACAATGGTGCAGCGTCCGTCGTCCGTTGTCGTCCGTCGTCGTCGTCGTCCGTCAGCAGGGCACGTTTTGTAACCGCTGGGGCTATTGATCTGAAACTTGGTACATATATACCCCTAGGTCAGATGACCTGTGACACCAAGTTTCGGTCCGATTCGATTCTTGGCTTGGCCTCCAAGTGGCCAAAACCAAAAACACAAAAAGTGCAATAACTCCTGAACTAATGACTTGATCATCTCCAAATTTTTATCATAGGTGTATCATATGAGGATACATAACATATATAACGGGTTTTTGATTTGACCTACTTTTCAAGGTCACAGAGGTCAAAGTTCGACAAAAGTAACGAATCTGCCACAATTCTTCATTATTTCACCGAGCGTCTTCATATCTTGCATAAACGTGTATTAGAGGGGTACCTTCAAAATTACCGAGTTTCGGCCCAATCGGATATCCCATATGGCCGCCAGGTGGCGTGACCTGAAAATCTTCCAAGTGCCATAACTCAGGAACGGCTTGACCCAGAGTGCTCAAACTTAATATTTACCTCCCTCTAGATGTCCTTTACAAGCACGACAAATTTCGCCCTGATTAAACTTCCAATATGGCCGCCAGGTGGCGTAACCCGAAAATCATCAAATGTGCTATAACTCAGTAACGACTTGACCCAGAGCGATCAAATTTGATATGTACCTCCTTCTAGATGACCTTTATGTGCATGTGAAGTTTTGGCCCGATTGGACATCCAATATGGCCGCCAGGTGGCATAAACTGAAAATCATTGAAGTCCTACAACTTGGGAATGACTTACCTAGATTGCTCATATAATTGATATACCTCTCTCTGTCATTACACTATTATGTCCAAACGGGTGAGCACATGGTCCATGGACCATTTCATTAAATACATCTATATAATTTCAATTTTTTTATCATGTCGAAACTATTGCATTTTTATAGGTGCAATACTGATGCAACGGTCAATGTAAACTCTGGACTCCCTGGTCAGGGGTTCAACACTTAAAGGTAATGTACATGTATCACGGCTGTTTTCGCGGGCCACGAAAATCATTGTTTATTTACATTTTGTTTGTTTGTCTAGTCTTTGTTTGTCTTATGAGTAATTTGTTGGTGGCATGCCCCTCTAGAAATTCTTTTGATACCGAAAGTATTCAATTTGGTGGGTTGGCATGTTCCAAAAGTCCAAAATCACATAATGTAAACGTCTATGTTTACAAACATTGAATGTAAACAATGAAGTCGTGATACATTATATTTAAAGCGAATCGAAAGCGGATTTTGTTTACATTTGGATGGTGTTTGTAAACAGAAAATTCAGCCAATCAGAATGCATGAAAATTTCTTTTGTTGACATTCTGGAGAAGTTTGTTTACATTTTTCCCGAAAATTCGTCCCCTTTCAAATTCTATTTCTAAATCAATTTTTTTCGCTTTTGATTCGCTTTAATCGACACCGGAAAAATTCTCATTTGTCCAGGGATCCACATTTTATCACCCAGAGTGGCCGGTTTACTCTAGACTTCGTCCCGTCGTTGCCGCTGCACATTTATGGCGCTCAGCTATACAACAACAGGCCCGGGGCACCATCTTGGGTCGGGATTCCGGCCGAACCCACTGCGCATCCTTGCTGCGCATACGTTCGGCGCAGGTATTTGCGCAATGTTTTCACCAGTTTACTAAATATAGAAAACGCACGTGAAACGAGTATTTCGTGTTTGAGAGCATGTATCCTGTGTATAAGCCCCATGAAGCTGTCACAGTACATTGGTAATATTTATATTGTTGCATGTAGATGTAGAAGATTGCAAGAACTCATCATGCGTAGTGTTGAGTTTATTACAAATTCTTTGGGGGGGGGCGTTTTTTGTGGAGCCAACCCGACATATTCGTTACTTTTCAGTGCCAGCAAAAACTCATAAGCGAGCGAAAAATGTACAACTAAAACTAATCAAAAACACCAATTTTCTACATCCAATAATGTGCTTAATCTCCAACCGATTGAGACAATCGTGGTGTCATTCTGTCGGGCGTGATGTCCCCTTTCCATAAAGATTGATGAATCAAACACATGTAGTAAATATTACTCTGTAGATGAGACGATTCAACACCTATTTTGTCCCAGTCCACACCGCCGCGACGAATGGTGGTCTCGGGCAAACCTATCCCGCTAGACGGCGCCACTAGAAATTGTAAACATCAGCGATCACTGCGCTGCCACTGTCGCTGTCAATCATCCTGGTCACCGTGGCTACGGCGGAAGTAGTCATGTATAATAAGTACAATCTATCGGCACTGGGTGATTTTACTGCTGTCATTTCAACGTTTGATCTAAATACGCAAGTTTACAAGTCATATCCAACACTCTAAACCGTTACCGAGATTTTATTACAGCTGATTTCCGAGAAACGATTCCAGCCAATGGAAACACAGTAGGCGGAGTTTGAAAAGAAAACACGTGGATTTGCGGCGGGCTTTATGCAAATAAGGGAAAGCGCCACCTGTCGCTAACTTGAAGTACTGTGTACCCGTGGGGACCATTCGTCGCGAGTGCTTGGGACCCATGAAACATTGGTTACTTCAGGGCCATCTGTCAACATAATTTGGGACTTAGCTCAAGATTTTAGGATTGGAAATGACAGAGCACATCTCAAGCTTCCGTTTGGTGGCGAGTTCAACGAAATTCGATGGATATTACGCACACTACAGAGCTGGGAAAAGGAGGCTTTTTCGTGAAATTTTAGTCGTACATTTTTCGCTCGCTTATGAATTTTTGGTGCCAGTGATTTCACACATTGTCTCCTGAGTTATCCCTGCTGCAGCAAAAAAACATTAGATACCAACCTTTTTCTGGAACATCCGATAGCCTTGATGTCTGACAGCCTCCTCCTTCTCCATCGATGTTCCTCCTTTCTTACTCAGTTGGCAAATGAAATCAACAACCTGAGGGAGCACATCGACAGCTGTACATGCTTTCAAATGCAGGCATCTTATAGTACAGGCCAAAATTGACGTTACGTATTGATAGCCAAGATCAGGCTTACGGATCTGCCAGTCGGAAACTACCCTTGTCAAATACGCTTGTCGATGAATGCGTGACATTCGTTAGACTTGGTTAGCTTACCTGACCTCAGAGGCTGTCATCTGAATGATATTGGTATCAATTTGCCTTTGAGGCTTGTCCAAAATCAATGGATGAATAAATAAATAATTACCACCAAAAATGCGCGTTAGCCTTTGCAAATGAAGACACTGGGTAAGGTCAAATCTCAAAGTTTCAAAGTTTCTCAAATTTTCTTTTTTAATTGTAAAGCGCCCTTGAGCAAATTTCTATTTGAATAGGGCGCGTTTACCGGACACCCGGAATGCGGTAGCGGCATATGCGATCCATTTTCGCATACAACATATCGCTCCCCATCCCGTATACCGCATTCCGGATGTCTGGTAAACGCAGCTTTACCCTGGAAAAAAGTGTTCACCTGAACCGTTAACTCGGTCGACTGCTTAATAGCTAACACTGCTTAACACCTAGTCGACCCCTCCTTAACTCCTGGTTCACACTTCCTGAAAATCTGGAGTCAGTGACTCTGCCAAGTATTTCAATACAAAGAGTAACACAGAGCTGGGTATTTTATAACATATGATGTTAGCTGTAGAGCTGCCAAGTGTCATCATGGAGGCTGGGAGAGGAGATTAACGTGGAACCTTGACAGATGATTGCAACTACTGCAGTCGGCACATCCTATAGCATACCCAACCTGTCTGTAGAAGCAACCTGGGAGGCTACATAAAGCTTTTTTTTTACTCTCTTCGCTGATATACATAAATGGTAAATATCAAGAAGTCAACTTCCAGAATCGTGCAAATTTTCGACCCCAACCGGGCTGGCCTACAATGGAAGACCGCAGTATGTACACTCATACCAAAAATAAATGGACAGCTGTTTTATTTTCTTGAATGCCTCCAAACCAATGCAATGTAGGAGGCTGGGCCTAACATATGTGATAGCAAATTTTCCTGTTATCTGAGTGATGATATGAAAGTCGAGAAAACCCGGTGAAATCCACCTTTGATAGAAGGAATTTTGTAATGTCATGTTTTAGCTACTTTTTTATTTGCAGGTTTTTGTTTAAAACATTTATAGCAGTGTGTTCCTCTCATCAAGAGCTTTCAGATCATATCTTAAAATTTCAATTATTTTATTGAGAAAGGGGGTTTAGACCACTTTTATCCAAATTATTCTGCACATGCCAGATACACCTTTGAAACAGCCCTCTCCACCCAATTATGAGCTGTGTTGTCATTTCTACTTCACAATGAATGAGCAAAACCAAGTCAACATGGAAGGTAGTGGTCATAGGGTCAATTTCTTACATAGGGTCAATTTTTAACACACTCGTCACAATCCATTGGGCAACTGGTGGTTGATATAGGGTCAATTTTTAACACACTCGTCACAATCCATTGGGCAACTGGTGGTTGATTGACTTTGAACTTCATTGAAACTGACGTTATTTGAACAGTGTCCTATCAAGTGAATGCAGGCCTACTACCGCAGACAGATGTCAACACACAAAAAACTATCGAATGGGCATTTATTCTTATCAAGTCAACCAGTCAATGACAGCAAGAGAATGTGTCAAAGGTGTCTCTGGCATGTGTAGAATGATTTGGACAAAAGTGGTCTAAAACCACCTTTCTAATTAAACTTTAATTTTAAGATGTGATATAAAAGCTTTCGATGAGAGGAACACACTGCTGTAAAAATTTTCAGTGAATACCATTATACCTGCAAATAAAAAAGTAGTGAAAAACACGACTTTACAAAATTCCTTCTATCAAAGTTGAACTTCACCGGATTTTCTCAACTTTCATATCATCAGATAGCCAGAAAAATTTGCTGTCACATATGTTAGGCCCAGCCTCCTACATTGCATTGGTTTGGAGGTATTCAAGAAAAACTGCTGTCCATTTATTTTTTGGTATGAGTGTACATACTGCAGTCATCCCTTGTACAACCACTGCAGCCTTTCCTATTCAATGAAGTGGACAATGTAGGTGTGTAATAACATCAGCAGATACTGCTCTCTTTCCTTGCAAAATTATTGGGAGCTGCCACCTAAAACAAGGGAGATATGGCATACAACGCAAGACCGCAGTAAGCGCAGTTACTGCAGTCTTCGCTTGGGGGACAGCGGGGTCTTCTTAAGGGCGAGCCATCATTGGCTCACTAAGTGACCCTTATTTTCGTGTCAGATTTTTCGTTTCCGTGCGATTGTGGAGTCATGTGTTGTCCAATGTTATTGATCGTGGAATTTGATTCTCTGAAGCCCATAATGCCTCTGTTTCATTCCATCTACCACCAATACTCCTTGTACCATCTGTGGCCCCCCAGCCAAGCCCAGAGGCATCTGATTCTATAACAAGATCTGGCTTTCCTCTCGTTATGGTGGCGAATGATGATGGCAGCTGATTCACCCACCAGTCCAGTTCAGTCCTGGCCCTATGACTCAAGTTCATGCGAGCCAGATAGTTCCCCCTGTAAAGGGACAATGCTAGAGATTTCTCTTTCTCTAATTCTCTATAATGCATTTTCCCAAACTGGACTGCTGGGAAGGCTGCCACCATCTTCCCAATTACTGAAGCAACCATCTCAATAGTGGGTGTAGGGCAGGCCCTTAACTGTGAACAAAGGTTAATTATCTCCTTCGTTTTCTCTTGAGTAAGCCGGACTGTCATAGCTTCTGAGTCTATGATGAAACCAAGAAAGATAATCCGATGGGAAGGATCAAAGACAGACTTCGATGCGTTGATAATGAACCCCAAATCCTGTAACAACTTGACTGTCTCAGCAACTGCTTTCCTGCCTGCACTAGCTGAGAAGGCCAAGATCAAAGTGTCATCAATGTAAGCCACAATGATATACCCTTTCTGTCTCAGCTTCGCTAACAGAGGCTTTAACAGTTTTGTAAAGACACGAGGTCCACTCGAAAGTCCATTGGGAAGTGCTAGGAACTTATACAGTTTACCTTCCCATTCAAACTTCAGCAGTTTTTGATCCTTCTCAGCGATAGGGACAGAAAAATATGCATCTTTAAGGTCAACTGAGGCCATCCAGCAGTTGGGAGTAACCAGATTCAGAGCACTCTGGAAAGTATCCATCTTGAAATGATGGTATGGCATGCTGTCATTTAATCTTGCCAAATTTAAAATCATCCTGAGCCCCCCATCTTTTTTCGGCCGACAAAAAATAGGAGATATGAACTCTCCATTCTCATGCAAGGTCTCTGCAATAACTTTCTTGGCCAATAATTTTTTGATTTCTTCGCTAATAGCTTCATGTTCTTCACTGGAAAATTTTATGGGCCGAGAAATGCAAAATTGAATCGGTGCTATATACTCCATCAATAAACTCGAGTTCATAACCTCGAACAGCACTAAGAATCGATTGATCAGTAGTGATGTCCTCCCAATGTCTGGAGAATGACCTCAGTCTACCGCCATTGGGAGGACATCACTACTGATCAATCGATTCTTAGTGCTGTTCGAGGTTATGAACTCGAGTTTATTGATGGAGTATATAGCACCGATTCAATTTTGCATTTCTCGGCCCATAAAATTTTCCAGTGAAGAACATGAAGCTATTAGCGAAGAAATCAAAAAATTATTGGCCAAGAAAGTTATTGCAGAGA